>VZRL01002565.1:1524104-1590545 GCA_013397895.1 Origma solitaria | reverse complement strand
TGGGGCCCCGGCCGCCCCCGCCTCCCGTTTTGTGCCGGCTGGGCGGGCAGAGGGGCCGGACCCGCCGCCGTCCCCTCCCCGGCGCCGCCCCCGCCGCAGCTGCGCCCGGAACGGCGAAGCCGAGCTCGGGGAGGGGGCGGCTCCGGGGAATCCGCGACCCCGCTCGGGAAGGGTCGGCTCCCCCACACCCTGCTCACCCCCACCAGGTGGCTCCTGGGGGGCTTCCACCCCCTCCCAGCCCCCAGGACCGTCCTTGTTCCGTCCCTGTCTTTTCCTTCCAGCTCGCAGCTGGATCGGGGGCACCGCTGCACTTTGCGGGGCACAAACCCACCAGGACCCAGCAAGTCCCTGTCCGCCCACAGAGGCTACCAGTAGCCTTCGTGTTTGCCCAGTCCCAACCAGACACAAGTAAAGAAAGGGAGAGCCTGGAGCCACCAACTGAGGGAGAAAGCAGCAGGAGGCCGTGGAGACCACTCTGTAACTCGTCCATACCGAGACCCATATGGGACAGAGATTTTGGAAAACAACCCCTTCCCCCTCCACCCCCCTCTTCCCATTTAACTGGGAAGCGGCAGGGATGGAGCATGCAGTTCCTTGGCTCCAGTGCAGTGGCAGCCTGGCAATCCTACAGTGGGATCCTAACCAGCGCAGAAAACAATTCCTCGCCTTTCAGGGCAGGATTTGACCCGCCAGGACGGGACGCATGGGGAGGGAAGAAGGGCTGGGGCGGTGCAAGTGTAGCGCTGTGATTTCCCTCAGCCTCTGCGCTGAGTACAATAAAAACGTCTTTAGGAGAAAACGCTTCTTCTACCAGATGCTTTGAAGCGCAAGTAAAAGCTGGTGACCTTGGATGAATGAGACTCTCTCTATTGTGCCTCAGAAACCCGCATGATACGTTTATGTAAGCGGCGGGGGGATAATGGAGCCAGGAACAATAGGCGGTGGGAGCCGGAGAAGGAGGGAAATCATGGGGAAACTTAATCGCTTCTTTGTGACAAATACAAAATTAGCAGAAGGCTCGTTCTGGCGGCGTTGTTGGCGAACTCCTCCTTCCCTGCCCCGTTTTGCTTTCTGTCCCCTCTGTCCCGCCGGTGGCCGGGGTCAGGAGCTGTGTCGCCGCCCCGAGTGTCGCGGCACCGGCGGCACGCGCCGGCCGGGCTTTGTGCCGCGGGCGGCTGGAGACGGATGCTGGGGAAGCGGCGGCAGCGAGAGCGGGCACGGATCCAGCAGGGCTTATGGAAACGCTGTCAGCTCTGCCAGACAATGCCTACAAACCCGATCGGGAAGGACAGCATTCATGCACGGCGGAGGGATGCTCGCTGGGAGGGAGGCTGCTCCCCCCGGGAAGCCGCCCAAGGGCGATGCCTGGGAAAGGCCGGCTGGGAGCTGCCGCTCTGCTCTAGCCCAGGGCACTCTGCACATGCCGTGGGCAGGAGACGTCAGGCTGGGGATCCTCCAGGGACAGCCGCAGTCAGGAAAGGGCAGAGGGAGCAGGAGAACGGGCTTGAGAGGTCCAGAGCTGCCACACCGTGAAAGCACGGCTGGGGAGGGCGCACACAGCAGCCCCGGCAGAGTCACCACTGGCCCAGCGCTCCTCTCCTGCAGTGGGGCAGAGACAGGGACTCCCCACCCAAGCAAATCTACTCTGGGTTTTCCTCTGGCCCTTCCAGTCATTCCCACAGCACACGGACTGTTCATTAGGAACCTGCTTCCTCTTCAGGGCACATTAAACTCGGTAAATAGAGATCAGGTGTAAGTACATACACACCCCAATCTTGCTCTGACCTGTCGGTGAATCACCCAAACGTGAGGTGAGGGTCAGGCAGGAGCCCCACGGGCACCATCAGCCCCAACCCTCCGCTGGTGCCTCATTAACCACACATCCTGCAGGGCATCAGCATCCCCTGGGCTCTGCAGGATGAATCCAACCACGCCCAGCTGCAACCACGGTCCCTGTGCCGCTCCAGGGCATTTCACCCCTTGCACCAGCCATCCCAGAATGGCTCTAATCGCCCTAACATTAACTCCCAAATAAAAGGAATAATAAATGTTTGCACTATTAAATTAGCAGCACGGGTGGTGTGTGGGCAGGAGGAAGGCTGCGATCATTACAAGAGCCCTCTCTCCTGGCGTACCTTGTGGAGACATCAGTGAGCCAATTAAGCAATTGGCTCGGTTAACAGAGGCTCCCAGGAATAGACTTCCCTGCTACAGAATAACTGCGCAGCAATAAATTGTCTCATAAATAAACAGCCTGAGAAAGCATTACAAGATACCCAGAAAAAGCACTATATCATAAGCAGAAACGATGCTGTGCGTTTTTAGTGTGTCTATTAGCCCAACGCTTCCCTGAACTGGGGATGGTGTCCCTATGGGGGGCTGTGGGACCGGTCCCATGGGGGTGCACACGGCCACGGCATCCTTGGAGCCCTTGCAGGTGCTGCCCACACAATGGGATCACTGTTTGCCAGCGGCACACAGCCCCTGGGAGTGCCATAAATGCCACCTCGGGTTATTTACAGCTCCAGCAGTAACGCGGGGCTCTGCCAGGTTCAAATGTTTGCAATAAACCGTAGCAGAGCGAGCGAGTCCTGGGATGGGAACATGGAAACCAGGACTTAAAGGATAACTACACATTTTCCTCCAGAGCAGAACATATTAATACAAGAAAACATGAAAGTATAAAATAAAATATAAAATATAAAACCTGCCTTCATTAAAGAGCTCTTATTTCATTATTTGGGATTTTTTTGACTGACACAAAGGTCTTTTTGCCTTCCCCCTCGTGCATGGGGGTCTGCACACCAGGCGTCCCCCGAGGCTGCTGACCCTCGGCCCTGCTTGTTGCACCCAGCCCTGCAGCCCTACAACCCCCTGCACCCCACAATTAAGCACCCCACATCCTCTTGCCCTGTAAAGCCATCCCTCAGAGTCCAAAACCCACTGGGAAATGTGAGAGGGACCTACCTGGCTCAGGGACAGAGAAACTACAGCCATGCTTTCTCCTTCTATTTCACATTTAAAGGGCCACATCCCCTCATCCCCTCCCACACACAGGCTTTGATTTTGAGGGTATGGAGGGCAGAGAGGGGTCCTTGCTCTGGTGAACACCCACTGTGGACTTTGGGCTGCTGCTGAGGAGGCCAAGCCCAAGGGAAGCAGGGATCAGCAGGAAGAAGCTGTGTGTGTGCAGGAGGTACCCGAAGGGAGGGAAAGGAGAAAATGTGTTTAGCTAGGATTAAGTTTTAATCTGTTCCCCCTAGTAGAGAGAAGAAAGCTGGGCTTGTCCTGGAGCTGCACAAATATTTTTCTATAAATGTTGAGGTTTTCTTCTTTTTTTTTTTCTTATTTGGCTTGTACCCAGTGGGAAGAGCCAGAGCCTGGTTTTCCTCAGTCCACCCCATTCTCACCTTCACGTGCCATTGGCACGGTACCACCCCACCCATTCCCCAGCCAAATAGGTTTACTGCAAGGGCAGAAAATCAATAATTATCTCTGGAAGTATTCATTATCATCAAGAGTCAATAAACAAAGGCTGCGAGTGCCCTCTGCTCGTGGCACTCCAGAAACACCTGCCAATTATTCCCTTGACTCTGCCAGCCCTGCCTGGTGGGAGGGGGGTCCTCCATTGCCTCCTGCAACACGGTGCCTGCTTTGGCCTGGCAGGGGCAGGAAGAGGAAGAGGAAGAGGAGGAGGAGGAGGAGGTGGAGGAGGAGTGACATTCTGCTTTGGAAGCCGTGGCAGATGTGGATAGATGCTCAGCTGGTTCAGCCATGGGCCTGCCCAGGTGGAGGATACTCGGTGGGGTGGATCCGAGCTGGTTTTCCCAAGAAAAGTGACATGGAGTGGGCTGTGGGGTGGGGAAGCAGCACCAGCCATGGGACAATGTGTA
This sequence comes from Origma solitaria, assembly GCA_013397895.1. Taxonomy (NCBI): domain Eukaryota; kingdom Metazoa; phylum Chordata; class Aves; order Passeriformes; family Acanthizidae; genus Origma; species Origma solitaria. The sequence goes on along the minus strand of VZRL01002565.1, from coordinate 1,586,652 downwards.
CTGTGTGCCAAGCTGTGCTCCCCTTGTTTGGGTCCGGAAAGGATGAGGGTGCCCACGTCCCCTCCATCAGTGCTGGCTCCCCTGTCCCTATGCAGGGAAGAGGGAAACCTGTGGGGTTTGAGGGTGAAAAACCATGATGGGAGTGGGACCAGCGCAGGGTGTCACCTCCAGGATGGGGGACACCCCCAGCCAGCCCCTGGATCTCAGAATACCTCTCCATCATCTCCAGAGGGACACCAGGGACCTGCCAAGCCCTGTGTCCCCTCCCCAGGACTAGGCGTGCCCCACCCCGGCTGCGCTGGCCTCCGTGGAAGCAGCCGGCTTCTGCAGCTCGCCTGCCCACGCGGCTGCTCCAGCAAAAGCCCTTTCCCCTCCCTGCTCACCTCCCAAAGCCGCCCGGCCCCGATTTTTAGGCAGTGCAAGATAAAAAGGCGCAGGGACAGATCAGTGCGAGCGCTCTCGGGCAAAGCCGTTCGAAGCCTCCGGGAAGAGCGGAATGAAAGAACGGGAGCAGAGAGAGGCAGGGAAGCCAGACCACGTCCTTTCCTTCCCTTCGGCTCTAAAAAAGCTCCAGACTGGAAAGGGGAATGGAGGGATGGAGCTGAAAATATGATATTCCCCTCGGAGTGGCAGTGGCCGTGGCGGCTTGCCGGGCCCCGGGGACCATGCGGCAAAGCTGCGCAGCCGCCGCTGCTCTCGCAGGGCCACCGCCGAAAGGTCAGACGCAGCTGGCAGAAGGGGACGGAGGGGACAGAGCCCTCGGCCACGTGTGTCCGGCCAGAAGAGGCAGGGCCCGGCTTTCCAGACCGGGAGCAAAGCCCCTCGCTGGGCCCCGGGGGGCACAGGCAGCCCCCGACCGCGGGCAGAGGGTCCCAGCACCCCGAGGATGTGCCCGGAGGTGACGAGAGCAGGACTGCTCTCCTCTCACTGCCCTCCCGCTGGCAATTAGTGGCCTCCAATCACGCGAACAGCACCGCTGCCTCTTGGAATAATTAGTGGCTAACGAGGCGGAGGCAGCTCGGTCGGAGCGCAGCCTCCAGCTCGGGTCTGGCTGAAGGAGGGAGTTTGGGGATGCTCGGCGCAGGTTTGGGCTGCAGAGCGGGAAGGCATCGCGGTTTTGCCTCCAGGAAGGGCGCAAGGGGTCACACTCAGGATGCACGTCCCTGTCCAAGCCAGCACTGAGAGGTTGCCATTCCTGCCTCACCCCAGCTCCTGCTCCCCTTCCTCCCGCACCTCCCCGCGCCTGGCAGCACTTCCCTGCACTGAACTCATGAGCCAAGTCAGGGGCGGGAGAAGATTCGAATCCCCTAAACTGCTCGAGCTCACCCCTCACCCTTCCTTGGCCACTCGTGGTACAAAAGTCCATCTCCCCGGGGAAGCTGAGATCTGGATAAGGTACGACAGGGACAAGGGACAATTCCCACCCTTTCCCTTTGGATTCAGACCCCAAAACTCATTTCATGACATGAGTCCCCGGGAAGATGCTGCCCAAAACCAAAGATATTTAACCAAATCTGCCTGGGGAGTGCTGATGGGACAGGCTGTTTGACCCCATGCAATCACCTCTCACTAAAGGTCTTTTTCCTGGATTTTTCCCCCTCTGGATTATTGTATTGGGGCGTTGGGAGCTGTGGACAGAGGAGCCTCCTCAGCCCCTGCCGTGGAGGGCTGCCCACACCACAGGGGGATGGAGCAAGAGGGAGCAAAGTGCCGCGTTTTGGCTTTTATACACTATTACTGATAATGGAGAAGAACAAAAATGCTTTAAAATAAAGCACTCGAGGGCGTCAGCCTGAGCGTTAAATAGGCTTCTGTTAAAATGCTGCTTCCACTGAAAAAGCTTCCTGATTTGGATTGGAGGCATTACCCTGCCTGGGAGAAAGCTGGAGCTTTGATAAAGCCAGGGGGACAGGCAGCAGCACCCCGGGAAAAGGGCTCTTGTGCTTCTCCTGCGGTGCGGGATGCTCCCACCTGGGATTCGGGATGCTCCTTGCTCAGCTCACCCCACCCATGCAGAGGTGCCTCGGGAGAGCACTCAGTCCCCGAAATTTTAGGCTTCCACCCCTGTGGGGAGCAGCGCTGCCTCTGTAAAACACACGGAGCGTTTTGCAGTGTTAATGGGCAGCACAACTGCTAATGTGTAAACTTTCACTGCTCTGGAGAGTAAACGGGCAGTTTGGGGAGCAGACACTTCCCATTAAGACGCACTAATGAAACGTGAAAATGTTTTACTGTGTTGTAATTTTATATATTTCTGAGCGCAGCTGCAGTGCCGTTCCATTTGTGGCTAATTTAAGCACAATTAAACCAGGCTAAATTACAGCCAAGCACGCTGCAGGAACTGATGTGACAAGGGACGTGTCCAAGGGCCCCAAATCTCGCTGACCTTGCTGTCACCATTTGGGATGGTTTGCAAGCTGGGTCAAGAGCCGACAGCTCCTGGAGCTTGCCCAAAAGTCATAGCAGAGCCCTGAGGACAATTGGATCTGCCAGCCGGGGTGGGAAAAGTGCCCCACACCTCCCACGGGCTCCAGAGCTATCGGGGGTATCTGGGGGTCCCTGGCTCTCAGAAAGGTTCCCTTCCCTGCTGGCTGTGGTTGGGAGCAGGAATGAGCCCTGGGCTGTGTTAAACCCTTTCCCCTGAGCCAGGGACCCCCACTTGCCCTGGCAACAGCCCTGATGTCCTTCCTGGGACATCTCCTCAGCCCCCAATCACCTGGCTAATGCTGAGGCTGCACCCCACACATCACCTCAGTTGCCTCCTGGGGAAGCTGATTCATCTCAACAAAAAAAACCCTAATTTTTCTGCAGAATGAAGGAGCTGGTGGGATTTTGTTCTTCCTTTTGGGTAAAGGAGGAATAGAATACCTCAAGGCTGGGCCGTGCCTGCTGGTATCACCTCCTTAACATCCTGAGCTGGGCTGGGCTGCACTGCTGGGTCCTGCCTCTCTTCAGCAGGGATGGAGTCCCACAGCCTTGGGTCCCACATGGTTTAGGGTGCAGAGTCTGTTCTCAGCAGTTTGGGGTTGGTTTGTGCTGCTCTGGTTAGCTGAGGATGGCCTTGCTCCAGTGAGGATTGCCCCGAGGGTTTCAAAAGCACCAGCAGCCAGCTCAGCGTTCCTCCAGCCCCCGGCACAGGGAACTCGCGGCGTTCCCAAGGACTTTTCTAGTTGATTTAGGCAATTGCAGTAAATCCCCTGTGGCCACTGGTTCCCAGTTGAGCCAGGTTAGACCCAATGCAGCTCAGGGAGAGCGAGGCTGACATCCTCCCACAGCCTTGAGGGACACTCCTTGTGCCTGGGGACACCGTGTCCCTGCAGATCTGTCCTCACCTTTCCGCCTGGTACAGGGGCAGCAGGGCAGCATGGCAGGGACCGGCATGGCCGGGATTGTCCTACTCAGCCTTGCTGCAGGACTCACATTCCACTTTCACCTCCCTCCCTCTGCTTTTCCCAAAACCTGGGGCAGAGGCAGCACCACGCACGGCCCCTCAGACAGCCAAGGCTACGGGGAAGGAGACTCCGTGCCCCCATCGGCCTTAACACCCACCCAGCTCCTCCTCTGGGCTGACAGCAGAGCCCACCCACAGCCCCTCTGCTCCTGCTGCCTCTTACGAGCCCCTTAGCTAGGCCACGCCTCATCAATTCCAATTAGCGGGCAGGTCCCTTCCCCGAGCCATCGGCAGCTCCATCGCCCGCGGCCGGCGAGCCCCTGGTGCTGCTGGTCCGGCGCCCGGCGGGCACAGATCGCACGGATCCCACGGATGCCACCGCTGGAGGAGGCTGCAGCCGGGGCCGGGCCTCCCCAGTGCGGCCGCCAGCTCCGCTCTAATTAATCCAATTACAACACTGCGTTGGCGGCGCAACCGGTGGATTAATTGCGGTTTGTTCCAGGTAGATGGAGGCGGAAACGCTCCCGTGCTAAAACAGAGTTCTTGTTTGCTGTTAAGTGTGCAAAACCCGGCCTCAGACCCCGCTAGGGAGGAAGGATCCTGCCACCAGCATCATCCTCCTCGGGACAGTGAGGAGCTGGGTGCCTGCAGAGCCCTCACATCGCTCCCAGAAACAAATTCTTCCCGAAGACTAAAAAAACAAAGATTAGGGGGACGACGCTGGGAGCAGGAGTACAAAGTAGAATGCTGCTTGCTCTCAGACACACACATATATATGTATTTAATAGAATAAAAAGGAGATTATTGGAAACAACTAATTGCTCAGACTGTCAAAGAGATGAAAGTGTCAGGAGTAAACAGATGCCGGTCACGATTCAGCGCTCATTAAGGCAGGAGAAGGATTCATTTCATATGCATGATTAACTCCTGGCCACTGATGATTTACACAGCAGATGATCAAAGGAGAATTAATTATTGCACAAATCGGGCTGCTGCCAGCCCGGCCCCGGTCCCCGACGGCGCTGCCGATGGCACAGCCCGTGGCCCCCAAAACCAGGATCGCCCTGGACCCGGCCGTGGGCTGTTTGCCCCCACAGCTCTCAGCCCAGCCATTCGCCATCCCTGCCCAGCATCCCGAGGGTCCCAGGCTGCACCCACCAGGCACCGACAGCATCACTGGGAACGTCGGAGAGTTTCCAGCTCGCCAACACCCAGCCCAATCATCCCCTCCCCGTTAGCAGTAATTAACCCAGGGAAGGTGTCCCTCCACTTGACGCCTTTTCTTTCCTTTGTGATTGATGGAGTCTCTCGCTGCTACAAATCCACACTGTAATTAAAGGAAGGAACTCCACTCCCTTCACCTGATTTATTTTTTAATACCGTCCCCTTTTGATCTCGTTTCTCTCTTAATTAAATTACGAGCCGTGAATCAACACCACTACCAAAGCTGATCTGCCTCGCTCACTTCCCTCCTCCAAGAGGGAAATAGTGTCTCCAAATCCTGAGGGCAGGGAATCGCCAAGAGTTACAGGAAACACCAGCTCTGCTCTTGCCGGGATTTCATGAGGAGCACAGGGGCTGCATCCTGGTGGGCTCATGGAGAAGAAACATGAACAACCCAGGAGAAGGTGTGGAGCAGGGAGCGATGCTGTGGGATGATTTTGCAGCCAGTTTTGTCCCTGGCAGGTGATGGAGGACATGGGCCACCTGGGAGACCATGGCGCCATCCCAGGCATCGGTCTCCTGCATGTTCCCGGTCTCAAGGATGGGAAACTCTGCTGGAAACAGCAGCAGGGCCCTGCTGGGATTGTCCATCTTTGGGAACAATGGGCTGTCGGTGCACAAAGGCCCTGCAGCATTCACCGGCTCCGGGATCTCAGCCCACCCTCGAGCATCCCTGGAATGCGTGGTGCCAGTCCCTGCATCCCTCCTGCACCAGGGCACCCCCGTGCCCTCCAGGCCTGCTTCTCCTGCTCTCCTCTCTGCTCTGAGGCCACCGCCGAAGGGACATCGATGTCAGCCACCTGACCCGGCAGAGCCCTCGCTCACCGCCGGCACCCCGGCGGCTGCAGGGGGTCCGGGGAAGCCGCATGTCACCAGGAACGAGACGGCGCAAGAGCTCTGTCCGTGTAGCCTGGGCGGTGACAGAGCTTTTAATGATGGATAATGGTGGTTTGCATTTAAATGCACCGCACTGTTGACTCATGACTGCAGCAACACCGGGACAGGAGGAATAAATCAGGGAGGGCTCCCAGGAGCCTCATCCCACTGGAAGCATCTCCTGCGGACACCCCAGAGTGAGGGCAGGAGAGGCGGCAGAGAAACCTCTGCCTCATCCCCTCACTGAGTGCAAATGAGCCTGATGCCAATTTAATGAACTGCTGATGACTATCGCCTTTATTTTTAAATCTGAATTCCCGCAGGAGTCACCTTCAGCAGGGAAGCAGCCCCTCCCCAGCGACGGGAGCGTGGATTGATTGCCTGTATCTGATTAGCAATTACACCCGGCGCACTTCAGCGGTAAATACCATCCCCCTGCGCCGGGCACGGGGTGATGGCACATCGTGGGGTCCCCGGGGAGGGGCTGGGGGGTCCGGGAGCTTGCAGGGATGGGACCCTGAGCTCGGAGTGTAGAGCCGGGGGGCACAGGCTCCTCCCGGCTGGAGGCGACAGTCCCTCACATAATTTGCTTCCCAGAGATTGTGGAGGCTCTGTGTGGTGGGCTGAGCTCACCACCTTTCCCTCCCCCAGGATAACTCTCTCCTGCTGCCGCCGGGCTGGTACTTAACAGGCGTTTATGAATTGTGTCTTTAATACGGCGCCGGAATATTTGCCCCATAAATTCTTAAGATCAGATTTATGGATGAGCTATTACTGACATTACAGACTATTAATAAATCGGTTAAACCTACAGACAAGATTGTATTCCCCCATTTCGCGCTGGCACAATAAGCATGTAAAAAGGGCCATAAGGCAGCGCAGCAGCTGGGAGTGGCAGTGCCTGGCCACCGTGGCAGAGGGGCCATGGGCTGTGTCCTCCTGGGCCACCTGCGCTGCCCTGGAAGCCACCAGCCTCCCCTGTGGGGCTGTGGGATGCCCGGAGCTGAGTGAGCAGCCAGCAAAGCCCTGGATCCCAGCACATCCCCATTTCCCCGGAGGCAGAGATGCTCCATGGGAAGCAGAGCCGGTGCCGAGGCACTCAGGAGGGCGGAAGGGACACAGAGGACGCTGCTCCGAGCGCGCTGCCTCCTCTGCTCAGGAGAGGAGCTATTTGCAGAGCCGGCTGCTCCGAGTGCGCAGCTATTTCTGGGAGAGGCTTCATTGAGAAAAGCCATCTGGAGAAAGGCGGCTCCGGGAGCAGCTGGCCCCGCATCTCCGGGATCCGGTGGCTTCCCAGGGCTTTGATGCTCAGGGAAAATGTAGAGTCTCTCCTCATTCCCAGCCACATCAACTGGCTGGATATCGGGGTGCTTTGCCCCTAATTCAGAGCCACTGAGGCCTGGTGGGTTTATCCCCATTCCCACCCTTGCCAGGGCTGTTCCCAGCCTGGGCAGATGCTCAGCCTTCCCTCATGATGCCTAAGATTTAGGCAGACAAGACCTGGAGACTCCCTACGAGCAGATCCTGGTGCCATCATGGGTGTCAGGAAATGTGGGATGGACGCCTTGAGCCCAGCACCAGCTCCTGGAATGGGGGTGCCCTGTGGGACCCTTTTCCTGAAAAGAAAGGGGCTGAGGAGAGCAGTGGCAGGAGGAAGATCCCACTGCTGGGAGCCGGTGGGCTGGGGGCAGGTGGGCTGGCAGTGGCCCCACTGCAGTAGCCCCACATCCAGGCTGTGTCCTCTGGTGCCACCGAGCACGAGGAGCCTGCCATGAGAGTCAGGACAGCTCCCAGGAGCACAGGGGGAGATAAACAAAAATGCAGTATTTTCTTCCACCACCAAGATTCCATCAGTGCTGGCTGGCTGGGTTTGATTAAACCTCTCGTTTATTACATTTTGCAAATATAGTTTCACTACCAGATTAAATGCACATAAAACCCACTCGAAGGGTCCCAGCACATCCCAGAGCCAGCACAAGCCACGGCAGATGGGCTGTGGGGTGACAGTGGGGTACCTCAGCATCCCTTCCCAGGATTCCCCAGGTTGCCAGCCCCTTTGCCAGCTTTTCTTCAGCTGGGAATGCAGCCTTGTGTGGGTGGATTCCCTGGGGATTGCAGGCTCGGGGGATCCACGCAGCCGAGGAAGGGCCAGCACAGCATTGCAGATGTTCCTCCAATGCTGGGCTCACCAGGACACATTAGCTGGGGAAGGGACACCGTGGGCCACGGCCACCCAGCCCCGATCTGCCCCTGTCACTGAGCAGGACCATCCCCAGGGTGCCCCTGGAGCAGCAGATTTCCACAGGGTGCAAGGGTGATGCAATCCCAGCCCTGGCAGCTGCTGAGGAAGAACTGTCCAGAACCTGTCTGGAACCATCTCCATGGGGCCTGTTCCACCAGGCAGGCTCTCAGCTCCCTGCCCGCTGCCCTTCCAGGAGCTGGCTCTTCAAACTGCACTCAAGCACTGCAGCTGGAGGCTGTGCAGCGTCTCCGTGGCACCAGCCCTGCTCCCAGGCACTCGAAAAGCCTCTGTGTAAAAGAAATTAATAACAAAGTGAATTGCACTCGAATCGCTGCAGCTTCTGCAGAGATAAAGCAGTGGCAGGGGAGCGCTGGAGTGTGAGGGAGGAGTTTAACCTCCCCTCCCTACGCCCCCAGGCAGTGATGGATGATGACATTATCACAAAACCAGGTCAGATTAAGACCAAAACAAGCTGAGGTCCACCAGGCTTTCTGCTGGGGTGCTCACCAGTGGGGATGGGTGTCAGAAGGCTGACAGCAGATGTCAAATGATCTCTTCCTCAGCAGGCTGGGCTTCCTTCCCAGCCCAGTGATTGGAAGCTGGGAGGGATGGAGCTGCCTCCTGACACCAGTGGGGTTCTGGCTGGGTCTCACCCAGCAGCCAGCGATCGATGCTCAGCCCTGAGCCAGCTGCCTCCCTCCGAGCTGGGCTGGGTTGGGGGTGTTTGTTTGCTTTGTGACGGACAGAATTTGGGAAAATTCCATCCTAAAAGCTCTATGGCCTCATCTGGAGGCTGTGGGGTTTTTCACCCCCAGCCTTTGCCAAATCAATGCAACAGCAGCAGATCGACCCAACATGGAGCTGCCCTTGATCCTGACGGACACGGAGAAGAGAAAAATGTATTTTTAAAAGATACAGGTTTACAAGGGCAGAGCACAACTCACTGTGTGCCCCACAGGCAGGAACGAGAGGCTGGCACAGAGAAGGAGCATCTTCCACAAGCTGCAACCCCGAGGGGCACACAGTTTCTTCCCAGTTTTCAGCTGGAGTTTTCAGGGAGCAGCATTGGCAAATATCCCTGGCTGGGGAAGCAGCAGCCGTCGGGACCTCGGCGTCCCAGCTCCATCACCAGCAGTGATAAATGAGACGTCTGAGCTGTCCTTCAGCACCACGAGATATGAGGGGAAATGCCCGTGGGAGAAGAAAAGGGCTGGGCTGGTAACTCCAAACCTCCCACACGCACCGAGGCTCCTGTTGGCGTCAGGAAGTGTCCCACCCTGTCCCTCCCCAGGCACCATTGTGCTCCTGATTCCCAAGAGGATTTGTCTCGCGGGGGCCCTGCAGGAGAGGGAGGCAGGAGCCATTCCGACCTGTCAGGGCAGAGCAACTTAATGTCATTCAGAGCTGGGATCTCACCTCCAAATCCCTCCTTCCTTGACAAGAGCAAAAACCTTCCACTCAAATCTTCAAACAGCAGTTCAAAGCCTTTACATCATTCTCAAGATTAATTAGCAGCTAAATAATAATCCAGGATAAGTCTTATCAAGGCATAAGAACCATGGCATGGTCAGTCAGTGATGTGTGGGATCCAAGGCAGGAGAAAGTTTCATGCTCCTCCTTAAATCCAACATCTCCCAGGGAAATGCAGCCTCTTCCCATAACAAATAGCTGTGTCAAGAGTCAATCCACAGGAACATTTCAAAGCAAACTCACCTGGGGCAGAAGGTCTGTTTGCTTCACCTGTGTTAACCTCAGGCAGGGCAGCAGCAGAGCTCTGCTCACTGTGGGCCATCCCAAATTCCCTCCAATGGATTGGAAGACAGATGATGGTGGGTCAGAGCTGGAGGGTCAGGCAGGTCAGGGGGGCAGGGGGCTCAGGAGAGGCACGGGCATGGCCTGAGGATGGACATTAAATAGAGGGACATTAAATAGAGGGACACTGTGTCAGAGCTGGGACATCCTCACAGGCAAGCAGAGGCAAGATCTCACGCTGATCTGGGCACTGAGCCCAGGGGCCTCTGCCATGGGCCAGAATGATGCCTCTCCTGCTCCGGACTCCCACCTGCTGCTGACATCCCACTCCAGAGGCCATAGCCACAGGGTACAGCCCAAACCACAAGGGGAAGCCCCTACCCCCACTAGCCTGGGAGTGCCACTCCTTCCCTTCCCAGGCACCTCTAATGTCTAAGAATAAATAAATAACTAAAAAAAAAAAAAAAAATTAAATAAATAAATAAATAAAGTAACACTCTGCAGCAAGCTGGCTGCACCAGAACATTTATTTCATATAATGCATCATTTATTTTCAATTATCCCGGTGCTTTCCCCCCACCCCCCCCTTCCCCGCGCGTCTCGCTGGTGGAAAGTTTGCAGAGTTGCAAAAGAGCCTTGGCAGGAGCGGCAGCTCCAGAGAAGGGACAGACAGGGTGGGGACAGCCCTGGGAGCTCTCCCAGGGGCCAGGAGGAGGCGGGAGCAGGGGAGCAGGGACACCTCGGGGCTGGGGTCACACAAGGAGAGGTGTCCCGGTTATCAGCTCACCTCCGGATTAACGCACCCGAGGAGGCGACAGCAGCGAGCACAGCAGAGGCGGTGACAGGGACACGGCGGGGAGGGCACAGAGAGGGATGAGAGCAGCGCTAGGGGCGGCTCCTCCCTGCGGTGTTACCCTCCCAGACCCCACGGGAGATGCTGAGCTGCAACCCAGGCACAGAATTCAGTGTCTCCACCCCACACTTGCACACCAAGCAGCTTTTTTTATTCCCAGGTCTACCTCAGCCAAAGCCATTTGAAGATCTCCAACACATCATGAAGGATTTTCTAATGGGGCTCAGCAGACTCTAAGATTTATATCAAAAAGGCCCAATTTATTGAATTAATGCTGCAGAGCAAAGCCATGGCTGCTTAACAACTGGAGTATCAGTATTTTACAGCAACATAACTAATAAGGCCATTAATACAAACTGGGCTCACTCCTGACATTTATATCACTGTAAATCTCGCTCCCAGCACCGGAATTATTTATGCCATCCCAGGCACTCGAGAAGCGCTGTCATCCTTTATCAGGCTGAAAGATTTGAACCAAGAAACAATGAATATAAACATACTAATAATATAAAAAACAAGGAGATCAGGCAGAGCTGGGACAGGTCCTGATGCAGAGGTGGGGCTGTTCCCTTGCAGGGATGGGGCCAGGGAGGACCCGTGAGGCTGAACTCACCCAGCGTACATGGCTGCAGCTCCCCACGTGCACTGGGTGTGCACCTAGCAAGGGAAACCCAGATTCTGATTTTCTGAAAACCTCCGGTTTTCACAGAATCATTGAATGGCTTGGAAGGGACTTTGAGGATGACCTAACTCCAACCCACGATGGGTCTGCTTTTGCTGCAGGATCTGCGTACATTTGGTGGAGAACACAGACACCAATCCCACCATCACAAATCTGAAGCAGGGGTTGTGGACGCAGCCAGGAAGACTGAAAACTGCATGGGGTGAGGAAGATCTAACCCCCCCCCAAAAAAACCCCATCCCCAGCACCAACCAAGCACCTGGGAAACCACAAATAGGAATGAGCTGAGAGCAGAGGGGTGGGAAAGCTGAGGAGCCCGACAGACCTCACTGAGTACTAATTATTCCCGGCATTATCTGCGCAGACAGATAAGGTTTTCATTAATAAACTTGATGGAGGTGTGGGGTGGGGGCGGAGGGAGCAGCAGCCACCGCTGAGAGCCAGGCAAGGCTGTGGAAGAACCACCAGCACCAGAGAAATGCAATCAGGACAGGGAGCAATTAAGGGCCCGGCCAGCAGCGGTGGCAGTGGGGCGACGTGGGGACAGTAATTAGCTGCCAAGCCTGCTCCTGCTCGGCATTGTTGTCTCCTAATTCACAGCACGTTGGAAATGAAATCGTTAGCAATCTTCCAGAGGCAGGGCCTTATTAAACCCGCTATCTGCACTTGGTTAATTGGAGGAGATAAAGCCTGGCCAGCGCGGGAGGGAGGGTGAGGTCTCATCTCCTCACAGCCTCGCTGCACCAGCTCCTCTCGGCCCTTCCCACACCTGCAGCCCTCTCCCTGTGGCACAATTCCAGGGGAATGCCTGGAAAATAGATCAATATTACCCTGGAAAGGTGAGCTCAGTCTCACAGGGACTGAGAGGATCAGAGCTGGGGCAGCAAGCGAAAGGCCAGGATGGGACTCCCCAGGGAGGAAGGTCAGCCCAGCCCCAAACCAGTAATCCATGGTTTAAGTTCAGGTTACACCAAGCAAGACTGAAAAGGGGGAGGGAAAATCCCATCCCTAACCTTCTAGGATCTCCTTTCTCATACCTTATCTCCCAGCTTTTCCTTAAGCCAAATCCAACCTTTCTCCAGCTCTTCCAGGCAGCAACAGCAATTTGCTCTGCTTGGCTGTAATTAGCTGCAAAACCACCTCAAAAATTGCCTGGTTGAAGAACATTTAAGGACCAAAAAAAAAAAGTGGAATAGGATCTGCAAGAAAGCAAGCAAAATCCATCATAGCTAATTATTTACTCTTGATTGTCAAAGAAAAGACGGATTGATGAAAGAAGTTGGTAAGCAGGATGATAGCAGGAGTGTTGTTGAAGGCAAGCACTGTAGTGGGATCCAAAAGCAGGAATTTTCATAATCTATGGGCTGTTAATTATCAAAACTGAGGTCTCTTGGAGCTGCCCGAGTGAAGATTAATTAGTTTTTGAAATAATAGCTAAATTGATACTGGGAAGGAGTTTGGGTTCCAAAATAATGGCTGAAAATTAGCCAGCCTGTTTCTCCATTTCTCTTTGCCACGTTCAGGAGGACATTTGTCTCTGTTGCTTTTTCAGAAAAGGGCCATTAATCAAATCAGCAGATGGTTCTTCCCAAGCCTGGGATGTTGCAGAAACACAAAAGGGAGGAGGAGGAAGCAATCACCAACAAGTGCTAAGGAAAAAAATCCTCCAACCCAGTGATTAGTAACTCCAGAGTCCATTTCCCCTGAAAGAGCAGGATCTGCTCAACTGGAGTAACTCTTCTGCAGACAAGAAACATCTCCCGTGACAAGCAAGCACCTCCAGGAAAGGGATTTGTCTGTCTTTAAAACAAATTACCTGCACTAATCCCAAATACTGGGATTTATGTCTCCTGGCTGACCCAGGTTTGATGTCCACGTTGTCAGAGCCTGCCCAGGCTTTCACCCATGATGGGCCACACATATCAGACTCATTCCTGCATGTCCTGGGGGTTTGTGTGCTGGCTTGGGATGCTCGCTGCCACCCTGGGATGCTCAGTGCCACACTGGGATGCTCAGTGCCACCCTGGGATGCTCAATGCCACCCTGGGAAGCTCTCTGCCACCCTGGGATGCTCAGTGCCACCCTCTCCCACCTGGCTGCACGTTCCACAGGAACATCTCCACGTGGGAACATCTCCTGTCAGCACCGGTGACAGCTCTGCTGTCACACACGCGGCCAGGAACATCCGAGGGGCTCGGAGCTGTCAGATGCACACATGACTTGTTTCCTGGGAAAATCAGCCAGTGGGAGCCTCAGCTCCTCCAAGCCAACCCCCAGTGCTCCCTGCCTCTCTGGGCATCTGGGGTGGCATCAGGCACAAAGCACCCTCCCAGCAGGTGCCCTCACAGGCAGGACACTGCTCCTGCAGGGACCCTGCTGCCCTAGCCCAGGGGGCAGCAGGCCCATGGCACAGCTCAGCAAAGCACAGGCAGCTGAAGGCTTTCCCATCCATCACCAGCCCCTGCTCAGGAGAGCATCTGCTCCATTGCACACGCACAGCTGACATGTGTGAAACCCCTCACAGCTCCTGTTGATGTGCCTGGCCTTGGATTTCACGGCACAATAAATACCGAGGGAGAGGCAGGCACCCAACCCCTCGGCAGTGCTCCTGCCCTTTGTGGGGCTCCAGCCCAGCCCTGCAGACATTCCTCCCTGGCTATCATTGCTCCACACGTGGCTGAGGGACAGGAGGTCGCGCTCCCAAGGCCTTGCTCTCTTTCCTATTCAGCAGCCTTTAGTGAACAGATATCACCAACAAAAACCGTCCTTCCGAGCCGCTTGGTACCCTTTCACAGCCGAATGAGGGGCACGTGGCTCGGTGCAGGGTGGTCTTTCTCCTCCAGCATCTTGCAGAGCCACCCTGCAAAGCTCAGAGCCCCTCCATGAAGGCGACAGCCACACCCTTTGCCCCGGAAGCCACCCCCGCAGGGAGCAATTAAGGGCAGCAGCAGGATCACCCCCAGCAGTTTGCTTTGCTGTGGAAGGGGCAGAGGCAGCGCTCGGAGGGGAGATGCTTTGGATAAGAGGGAGCGGGTGCCGGGCCGGCAGCAGGAGAAGCCGCTCGGTTATCAGCGCAGCTCGCAGTACCCACCGCGGTGCCGGCAGCCCGCAGCAAACAGCTCATTAGTCACGGCCAGGCTCCTGCTGCTCCGCCAGCGCGGGCTGAAGCGGCTCCCGGCCGGGAATGATGTCCCCCACCGGCAGCAGATCAAAGGCGAGGCAGGGACAGGGAAGGGGGACACACCTTGGGGCCACTGCTCCAGCATCATCCTCGGCTCCTGCAGCGAGCGGGCTCGGGGCTGGCTAACCTTGTGGGCTCGCCCCACTGCAATGCCTTAACTGGATTTATCGCTCTGCCATGAGCACGGGAAGTCAAGTGGATGCTGGATCCTTGGCCATTACTCTGATTTTTCATCCTTCACCTGCTGTGAATAAAAAAAATGACAGTGAGAATGGCGGTGCCCAGCCCAGCCGAGGAGCACCCACTGCTCACTGTGCCCTTCACAGCCCAACAAGCCACTGATTTATGCCCAGGTGCCAGGAAGGAGGCAGCTGGCCAGCAGTCCTTAATCAAAGCAGAGGTACCTCTGCCTCGAGGAAGCGCCAGGTTCTGTGCAGAACCCAGGAGTGGTTTCCTGGCTCGGGTGTTGTTAGCCTTGCCTCCAACACAAGCTGGCTTGGATTTACCTTGCTGCCAGAAATGCACACACTCAGCTGGGAAGATACTTCAGCTGCCAAGTTTTGGGGAGTCTCCACTCAGAACAGAAGTGGGGGAGCCCCAGGGAAGAGTTGTGTCTCAGGAGCTGTTTTGGAGCTGGCTTGCAGAGCCTTGGGATGCACAGCGTCCACACCACCTCCTCCTCCAGGGAGGGCAGGCACGGTGAGCTGGGGAGCAGATCCAGCTCTTGGGCAGGATTCTGGGGCTTGGCTCCGTGCAGACATGTCCGTGTGTGCTGTTTTCATCTCTGCTGTCCAGCCCCAGGCTCTCTGCCAGCCCACACTGGCTCCTCTGGGCTCTCCAGCCCAGCTAACACGCTGGGGTGAGCACACGGTCCCTTCTCCGGATTCCTTTTCCAGTTATTTCCCAGCCCCAGGCAGGGGGATGGTTTTTCATCCCCTTTCTGCAAGGTGATTAAACGCTGCACTTGTAAAACACTTCTTTCTGGGAAACAAATTATGCAAAACACACTCAGTGGGATCTCACACAAATGGATGCAGTGATGACAGTGGGGACTCTGCTCCCTGGATTTACTTTCCAGGGACTGTGAGAAGCTGCCTGGCTAGCCCGGGATAGCGTGTCCAGCACAGAGCTCTGCTCCATCACAGCCCCCACGGAGGGCTGGCTGGTGGCACACACAGCAGAGGGATGGGCTGGTCTGGAGGAGGCTCGAGCATCACACAGAGCAGCTCTGGAAGTTCAGCACATCTGGATCTCCCGGTGTTCCTTGTTTTGCCACTCACATGGATTTTTCAGAGCACTCCTGTTGCTGTTGGCAGTGCTGCAGCACTCCTGCACCATGCTGGGATAAGAGCACCTGGATGGATCTTCACTCATTGTGTTTCCAAGCAGCTCCAGGGATGCTCTACTCGCCCACAGCCTCCACCAGCGAATTCCCAGCAGGAGACCTCGCTGATCAGGCAGAGCTTCCCAATCTTGGACCACTACTGATGGGAAAGGAGAATGCTGGGCTGCAGAGGATGGAGTTCACTCTTCTGCAGTGGCTCGGGGATGCTCCAGGGGAAAGGACTGCAGGCAGGTAATGTGCTGGATTAGCCAAACCCAATCCAATCTGGAGCCTACCTTGGGCGTATCATTGTAAAAAAAGGGAGAAAAGAGAAATTAAGATTCCCTGCCCCCGAATTGCTGACTCACGAGTGACTCAGGGGCTAAGTTTAGCTGTCGAGCTCTCGGCAGCAGGGTGAGCACTGCTGGCCTCCCCTTAACCTTCTTATCAGACCTTTCAAGTAAACCCTTCACCAGCTCAGGAGAGATTCTGCTCACGCTCCAAGGGGATTATGAAGCACCTTGGAAAGCTAGGACAAAGCACGTGGACATCCTGAGGTGCACACACAGCTCCCTGAGGGGGATGCAAGACCTGGCAGTGGAGACACAGCACCGAGAGCATCACGCCTGGGGAGTCGCCATAGCAACGGGGAATTCTGAAAGCAATTAGGTGTGGGTTTGTCTGCATCACACCGAGGGATGGCAGTGCCCTGGGGACAAGGGAGTCCTCCGGGTCAGAGGAGGTGGCACTGCCTGACACCAGTGGACAGACCGCAGATGGCTTTGCCAGCCCTGCAGGTGTTCCAACAGCTCGGCCTGGCCTGGGCAGTGGGGATGCCCTGTGCTTCCCCACAGGGATGGGACTCAGACCAAGTTCCACAGCAGGGTGCCGTGTTCAAGACCTTCTGATCAAAGGAAACGATCAATTTCTAAGCAGTGATGGTATCAGCACCACAGCCTGGCCCGGCTGGGAGCTGAGCTGGCTCCCTGCCTCGATCAGAGCCGCTCCTGTCAGGTCAATCATTACATAACCTCACACAAACCCTTCATCGAGCGCTGCCGAGGAACCCAGCCTGGAGAGCTGCTCCTCGCTCCCCTCCAGCCCTGGGGCAGGAGCTGAGGGATCTGCCCGCCCCGAGCCCCCCACGCTCCCCAAATGCTGCTGCCCAGGGCCACGGCAGGAATGGGGATGGATCCCCACAGGGTCACTGTCAAATGAGCTGAAGGCATCATCCCTTCTCCACAGAGAACACCACACACTCAGCTTTTCCAAGTCCAATAGCATCGCTGAGAGCTTTCTCCATCCCCATTTTTCTCCACACGCTAAAAATCAATTCCTCCTCCTCACCACTAGTAATTCCACTGAAGTTTCTCATCCCATTGTTTCCTTCCCTTCACAATTTCTACATTTTCCAGACTCTGTACTGGATGAAGTGTTGTTCATTCCCTCCCTCTACCTATTTTTCCACATTTTCGGCTCACAGTGGCCCGTCTGGCCAGGAGACATGCTCTGGCACTCATTTCCCTGGCTGGAGACATTCCCTTTCCATCAGACAGCTTCCAGGGAGCCCTGAGAGCCACAGAAACTCGGGCACTGCTGTGTTCATGCCTTCCCTCGGCACCCAGCCTCTCCTTTTATTTATGGGTAGAGAAGGGGCTGTGGCAGTGATTCGGCTGCTCCCTCCCAGTCTGGAGGGAGAGGGGGGCAATGTGCATCTGCAGAGGGGAGATAAGAGAATGGGGCACCTCCCGTGCCTAGGATCTTATTAAAGGAGAGCCAGCTGGGGAGATCCTATCGCTGCCCAGAAATATCTGTGACTTCATCCTCGACGAACACGCACAAAGCGAGCGAGTGGGGCGAGCAGGCTGGGCACTGCTGTGGGGTAGGATGGGCAGGGAGCCAGGGGAGGCTGCCCCCCGCTCCAGGGGATCCCAAATCACTGTCCCCAGGGCGGGCCAGCATTTCTGGTGATGGATAGGCCCATGGTAGCTCAAACCTGTCAACTGCTCACACAGGCAGCAGTGCCGGAGCTGCTGTCCATGCTGCAGGGATGGGGGTTAAACCTGGCGGTCCCCCACTCGTTCAGGGACATGGGGGACAGGGACAGCTCTGGGACTGCCATGGCACCACCTCCCAGCCCTCCAGCCCTGCTCAGTCAGCCCCAGCCCCGTGGGTGCAGCTGGTGAGCCATGCCCCAGCATTTTCCCAGCCGGTGCTGTTTCCCCATGGAGAGCAGGGCTGATTTGCCAAGGGTTGTTCCCACCCCTCTGTTCCATGAATGAGGGAACTGGGCACCACGGCAGCTGATCAGCAGCTGCACAGAGCCAGGTCTTACTCCAGCAAAGCCCAGAACGAGTTGCAGGCAGGTGAAGCTCAGATTTCCAGATCCTTTCCTCCTGCCCTGACACCTGGGAGCCCAATTTGTCTCCAGAGCCATCCTGTGCTGCTTGTTCCTCTCAGGGGCAGCGCAGGGAGGGATGCCTGCCAACAAACTCTGCCCGTGCTGGACACGGCCAAGAGGAGCCACAGGGAGAAGACCCAGTGCCAGAGGCTCCTTTCTGCCAGGGCAAAGCTCACTTTGTTCCCACAGCCATTTGGCAAAGGGGTTTTGGAGGGCAGCAAAAGCCTCACTGATGCTTGTGGGGCACAGACAGGAGCGAACAACAGCCAAGCGGTGACAGCAGTCTTCTTGTCAGACTAAACACCACAAAACCCATGTGAATAACAGCAATAAATTCTCCCCACCCTTCAAAAGGGAGAGCAGGTGTGCAGGAGGCAGAGAGGATGCAGCTCCTCACCATGACCACTCCAAAAAGCCTGTGCACAGCTGCCAGCTCGCCTGAGTCACAGCGGCCTCGGTGCCACCTCCCACCTCATCCTCCCCGGCACAGCACGTGCCCTTCCCACCGCTCCGGGGAAGGGGCAAACAGGGACCCCCCACAGCCGGGCACGTGAGCACAGCGTGACAGGGTGGGCTCTGCTCCCAGGGAAGCGTCCCAGCAGGGCTTGGGAATGAGCCATGCGGGCTGGGAGAGCTCTGGGAGAGGATGGCTGCACTGGTGGCACTGGAGGGAGAGGAATAGGCCAAGCAGGGCAGCAGGGAATGGACAAAAATTATCATTGGCACTGCTCTTCTCCAGCTAACAGAATAAATCTGGTGGGCAGCAGCAGGGAACTTCTTCCTGTGCCAGCTGCCATGGGAACCCAAACCCTTCTCCCTCAGCCCCTCTGCTCTGGCACGAGAGCAGGTTCCCTGATAGCCCGGCTGGGCAGTGGGGATGCCCCGTGGGGAAGCACAGGGATGGGACTCAGACCAATTTCCACAGTAGGGTGTTGTGTTCAAGACCTTCTGATCAAAGGAAACGATCAATTTCTAAGCAGTGATGGTATCAGCACCACAGCCTGGCCCAGCCAGGAGCTGAACTGGCTCCAGCTGAGCTGGGCAGTGGCAGAGAACTTCTTCCTGCGCCAGAAAGGGAACCCAAACGCTTTTCCTTCAGCCCCACTGCTCTGACACGAGGGCAAGTTCCCTGATATCCCAGCTGGGCATTTGTCAGCAGCACCAGGGTGGAAGGGAACAGCCACTGCTCCTGACGCAGCTCCAGGCTGGTTATGGAAGCAGAGGCTATTTAAAGGAGTCAGAGCCTTTCTAACTTCCCTTCCTTTGAAAGGAAAAAAGCCCACCTAAATATATCCTGCCAGAATTAGAGCTTTTAACCTGCCTGCCTCCTGCAGCCCATTGTCCGGCACTCCACGAGCTGTTTCCCTGGAAATGGCAGTGCAGGCTACTTGCTGTTTGAAGCCTTTCCTCCTATGGAGCAGAGCAGCAGCCTCGGAATGCCATTCCCTTCCCTGACAGCTCTCTGTCAGAACAGGCTTCCCAACCTATATCTCCCAGTTTTCTCTCTGGACAAGCAAGATTTAAGCAGAAGCATTTTCCTGCAGAAGCCACCGGAGGATGGGTGCAAAGGCTGGGGACACACATGTGGGGACTGACAGCTCCAGGGGAGCTCAGGGGACCCTCAGCAGCAGGATGAATTTGCAGCCTTCCCTACAGGTGAGGAGTCAAGGCAGCCAGGCAAGGAAGAAGTGTAAACAGCAGGAAAAGCCCATCTGATTTATGTGGTTTTTTCACCTAAACTCGTGAGAAGAGCAGGTTGTCAGAAGGCAGAACAGACATTGCAGTGACAGCTTCTCATTTCATGTAATTGCTGAACCTCACCAAAAAAAAAAAAAAAAAAAAAAAAAAAAAAAAGGCGCCTTATCATGAGTGAAGATGATTTTCCTTCATGAAATCCATGAGGTTCAGAGTTTCCATTGGGCTCAGCAGAGGAGAGCCCTGCTCCCAGGCAGCAGCTGGGGCTGGGAAGGCACTTTGTGGACGGGGAGGAGGCTGGGGAGGATCGTGGCACGGCAGTGCCCTCTTTGGGCCCAGCCATGTGCGGGGTGTGCAGCCACATCCCTCCCTCCTCAGCAGGACCCAGCTGGGACTCTGTTCCTCCTGCAGCACAGCCAGGCTGGGGATGCTCAAACACAGCAGTGTGTGCTCGGCAGCCTCACCCTGAGCCTTTCCCAGGGCTCTGCTGCCGGGAGGGACCTGCCAGAGATGGGGAATGCCCTGCAAGAGGAGCCATCCAGAGCCCTCTGCTTCACCCTGCCTCGAGCTCCTCGTACAAACCCCACAGAGCGCAGAGATCAGGAGTCTGGAGAAGCTGAGGCACCTGGATCTGTCAGAGAAGGATTTTGAGGGAGTTTTGAGGAGGATTTGCCAGCTCAGGAAAGGTACCTGGGGCCGTGCAACAACGTCCCTGCAGTTTGAGTCAAACACCTGGATGGGCAATGCCCCTTCAGCCTTGCTCTGCTCCAGCCATTCTGGTCTGCAGGTCTGGTCGAGATTTCCAAGGGGAGAGAACCTGATGGAGATTATTCCTGAACTCTGTTGGCACACACTTGCACTGTAAGCAATCACCTCTGAGGTTAATTAGATAAGGTTCTCCAGCAAGGTCTCTGGCAGATCAGGATTTCCTCTCCTCTGCGTTAAACCCTTTTTTAACCCTCTTATAGATCTCGACATCACCCCATTGCACCGCTGACCATAGCAGGGGATCTGCTGCAGGACATCAGGGCTGAGCTACAGACAGCCACGAGCAGCAGAGGAAGAACTGAGAGCTGAGCAAGCTGAGAAATTGTCAGCTCCAGCAGCAGCCCCAAAGTCCAGCCGTGCTCGTGCCCAGACCTGCATGAACAGCACATGGTATTGGAGTCACAGCAACATCTCTGGCTGCAAGCCCGACACATTCCACAGGTTCCAGAGATGCCTCGGAGCTCTAAGAGGCACCACACTCAAGAGGAAAAAAAGAAGACAGCGTTCTCTGTGTAACACAACATTTCCTTGCAAAAATGAGGTGGATTCTCCATGCCTGGACCTTGCAGGTGCTTGGTTACCAGCCTGAAGGGGCTGAGGGCAATCCCAGCCCTGCAGGTGAGGAGCTGGACAGGACACAGCCGTGTTTATCTCCAGAGTAAGCTGAGCTGCTGCTCCTGAGGGCCAGGGCTAATCTGGGCAGCCCTAAACGGAGCAGCCACTGTCTGCCAGCTGCAGCCTCGCTGGGGACAAGGGGAGGAAAAGGCTGAATGGGATTAGTGCAGAGGAAAAAGAGATATCCAGGGCCATGCCTGGGCTGCTGCCAGGGATGTGCCCAGGGGAGGCTCTGCCTTGCCTGGCCATGCGCTGCTGAAGGCCAGGAATGTCCCCATGGGTCTGCCAGGGAGGGAACAGATTAGGGGTAGGGTCTCTGGCCTCACATTCCTTGTGAACTCCCAGCTAAGGGAGATGGGCACCAGAGGTGGCCAGGCAGCATTCATGGAATCTGCTGCCTCATGCATCCATGTGCCCCACAGCAGAAATGATGGAGTTGTCCTCGTGGCACGATCAGCACCAATGGTTTCTGGGCAGTTTGAATCATTTCAGATCAGACTGACGTTCCCACTGAGCAGCCTTGGGATAAGGTCACAGGGAGGCAGCTGTGAGACATTAATCACCCCCACCCCAGCCCTCACTCTTGAGCCAAGCCAAGAGCTCCCACCAGCCCATCTCCCTGGGGATGGATCCCACTGTGACAAACCAGCCCCTGGCTGCTCTCTTTTCAGTCTATTCCAACCTCACACTTCCCTCACACCTCAGAGCCCAGCTCCATTTCAGGGGTTTATCAGGCACAATGGTCAGAGGCTTTAAAAGCCACCCCAAGAGCACAGGCCCTTGCTCCCGTAATGTGCAATGAGCTGCGGAAGAGCTTTTTAATTAGTGACCCACATTGAAGGCTGAGCTCCAAACCAGCTCAGCACAGAGCCTACCCTGCACTGGCTGTGCACACAAAAAACGACTCAAAGCAGGCAGGAAAGGGAGAAAGAGGCATTTCCCTGCTCTCTACCCACGTGCTGACCCTGCTGTCTGACCTGATCTCTCCACCAACTCACCTGCATGCACAGCCTCTGCTCCTCCACTGCCTGCAGGGCCCAGGAGCCGGCAGAGAGCCAAGATCCCAGCTCCAAGACATTAACCTCATTCCTTGTGACTGGGTAACCCTTCCTCAGCCCACTGCAGCCTCCCCCAGGGCTGGCAGGGCTGTGGTGCTGCACAGCTCCAGAAAGCTTGGGCTGCTCCCTCCTTTCCTCTGGCTGAATAGAAATGCATAAGATCTCAGCATGAGCTGAGGAAATTGCCTTCATCATGGCAGGGCCTTGCCCAGGCCCTTTACACTGACAAAATGGTATGTTAGCCAGAAGTTCCAGGAAAAGAGAAGTAGGAAAAGAAAGACAGGCAGAGAGAAAGACCCAAGGAGAGAAGAGATCTAGAAAAACACATAGAGAGCTACCACCTCCTAGGATTCCTGCAGGTGCAGCACGGGAAATGTGGGCAGTGTTATAGGGTGTGACCACATGCTGACCCCATGCTCAGCCCTTTTAAGCCCCGCATGGCCTTCTTGCTCCTGAGGTGGCACTGCTGGCCATTTGGCCAGTCAGGGCCCTGGTGAGCACCTGGGCCACCCCAAGAGCCCAGGAGTGACAGCTCAGCCAGGCCTTGGGGTGGCTCTGGGAGCAGAGCAGGCGCTAAAGGCTTCACCTGCAGCACAGCCCAGCCAGCCCCTCCCAGCAGACACAGGCACTGCACTCCAGGCTGTTTCCAGCCGTGCAGCATGCAGGCTCTGGCAGCAGCCTGCTGCCATGGATGCCTTGCAATGCCTTCTCCAGCGCCACTGTCCCTGCAGCTGCAGGCTGCTGAAAGCAGCACCCGGCACTTCCTGGGGAACATGGACGCCTGGAAGGGCTCCTGCTCTGCATTAGGGACACGGGGAGCTCTGGGGAGCACCCAGCATCAACCCAGCAAGGACTTCTGCATGTCCTCCAGCTCCACGTCCTTGTCCTCCAGCTCCTTCTGGTGGATCTTCATGCACTTGATCTCCAGCTCCAGCTTCTCATGGACCTGAATATCCAGAGAGGATGCCTAGCCCCGATGGGATGAGGACGGTGCTGGCCTGGGCTCGATGTGCCCAGTGGGGACAGCCACCCCTGCCCCCCCCAGCCCCACATTACCTGCTCCAGGTGATCAATGGCAGCCATTTGCCGCTCCAGCTCCTTCCTCTGCTCGGCAGCGCTGCCCTCCAGGTCCCAGAGCTGTTTCTTGAGCGCGGGCACTGTGTCCTTGGCCCCCGGGGTGCTGAGCTCCTGCACTCGGCCAGCCAGCACGGCCACCTGCTGCTCCAGCCTGGCCACCTCGGCCTCCTTGTGCTGGGCAGGGCAGGAGTCAGAGCCTGGGCACTCACACCCCAGGCTCAGAACCTTGGGCAGTCCCTGCCCCACACTAAGAGCCCCATCCCTACCTTTCCCTCTCAGTCCTCACTTCCCCTTCCCTCTCCCCTGGGTGTGTCCCCTGTGGGTTCCCTGCGGCCCCAGGGCTGCAGAGCAACCCCACTTCCACCTTTGGAAAGGACTTGGCCCTCCTCTAGCAAGGGGAAAGATAGGGTTAAACAGTGGCAGCAATCAATCAGAGCTTATGGAGGGAGCAGAGGCCGAGCACGGAGCTGCAGCAGCTTTCCCAGCTCAGGCTCCAGCTGCAATTCCTGCAGGAGCACAGCCCAGGGCATTCCTTGCTGCCCCAAACCTCTCTGTTCCTCCCCAAAAGCAGCTGCATTTCAACAAGGCTCAGGTCAGCTGGACAGCCCCTGAAGAGCAGCAGAGCACAGTGCTCTGGGAACAGGGAGCAAACACTGTGATTGCCATGAAAATAGGGGAAGTGCAGGTGGGAACATGGTGTTCCTTTTACTCTTTTTTCTTTATATAAAAGTCTGGAGGTTTTTCTGGCATGTGTTTCCAGGACATCCTGAAACTTTAGCCCACAATCCCCGCAGCCTGGGGAGCACAGAGCTGCTGAAGCAGGGTCACCGCTGGGGCAGGAGGGAGACCCACAGCTTTCCAAAGAGAGAGAGCTGAACAAGGAGAACAATGTCCTGTACCAACCACGGAGATGCAAAAGTCTCACCTGAGGCTGGAGAGCCCCCACAGGCTCTGGCTGTTTTCTGTCTGGTTCAAAACTCGCTGGTGAGCCAGCTCGACCGAATCCATTCCCTTCCCAGAGCTCTGAAGCACAACAGTTGATTTAAAAACCTTACAGCAAACTGTTGGGGAGTGAAAAATGGATTTTCAGGCATTAAAGCACAGAGCGAGGAGCAAACAGACACCTTTGATTGAGAAATCAATGCTGGGGTTTTACAGCACTTCACACTAAGCAGCAGCAGAGCCCTGCGTGCGCCTCATCCCTGCAGGGCAGGGGGGAGAAACCAGCAGAAAGCAGAGAAATTAAACACTCTGATGCTTCCCTCAGCCTTACCAAAGCCAAACATAACCCGTGTTCAAAAGAGACCCTTTGGATTATGAACTGAGAGGGGAAGGGTCCATGCCAGGCCTTTCCAAGGAGGCTTCACGTGGCTGCTCTGGAGGCTGAGGGTTGGTGTTTCCTCACCCCCTCCTAGCTCAGACCTTGATCCAGTGGGTGACATTCCTGCCCATGGCAGGGGCTTGGAACTAAATGGTCTTTAAGGTCCCTTCCAACCCAAACCATCCTGCCATCCTCTGATCTCTCCCAGCGCACTCCACGAGGTGATCCCTACCCAGGGCAGCACACAGGAGCTGCTGCTGCTCTGTCAACCAGCCCTGGGTGCAAAACAGCAGGAAAAAAAAAAAAAAGAAAGAAAAAACCTGAAAAAATGAAAAACAGAGCCTGGGATTGATGAAGATGCCAGAGGGAAGGAGCAAGTCACAAAGGGAAGAGGAGGAACAATCCCTGCACCCAACAGGGATGTTACAAGCGAGAGAGACAAGCTGACAAATTAAAACAGACCATGAGAACCCCTGATATGTTTTAAAGCCTTCCCTCAGCTTTCTTCTTCCCTTTTGTATGTTGAAAATTCATCTTCAATTGCAATCGCAATGCCCCCAGAGGGAAAAACACCCCGGCATAAGGCAGACTTCCCTCTAGGCAATGTGAATCTGTATTACCAGAGCAAAAAGCCTTTCATCTCAAAATCATTCCTTTCCAGAGCACTTGACCCAAGAGGAAGGCTCCTTTATTTCTCTAAAAGTCACTTTCTCTCCAGAAGGGAGCTGGGAGGCAGCTCCCTGCCCTCCCCAGTGCCTGCCCTATGCCCCTCCACAGCCGCTCTGCTGCCAGGGCACTGCCGGGGCTGCGACAGCAGCACTGGGATGGCAGCAGATCCCAAGGCCAGGAGCTCAGGGACCCCCCTGCTCCCCAGAGAGCTCCTCTGCCCCTCCACAAGCCCCGTTTGCCCAGGAACGGGGGAAAAAGGGGACCTTCTCCTGCTGTTTCCACCCCTCGGTGAGAGCCAACATAGCAGTCATTGCATCTGCCTCGTTTCTCCCCAGCTGCTCCAAGTCAAGAGCGCTGCCCTTCCCAGCAGGAAGGCACAGCCGAGGCTGCATCCCCAGCAGGTTTGGGCAGCTCTGGGGTGCCACCACCACTGGTAGACAGAAAGCAGCTTGTGCAGGCTGCAGGGGAGCTGCTGCTGCCCCGGAGCTGTGGTGGCTCCGTGAGGAGCCAGGTGTGATCCGCACCTCCAGGAGCTCCCAGAGCCGGGGCTGTCCCTGTGAGGGCTGAAATGGAGGGGAGCAGTGGTACAGCAGTTCAGCAGGAGGGAGGGGAAAAGCTGTTTGCCACAGCCGGGATGCTGGCATGGGTGAGACGAGAGCTCCTGGCTCCACAGCCATCTGAGATCCAGGGAAATTCCCACCATGGATGAGGACCTCTGACCCAAGGCTCCCAGGCCAGCTTCACCCTGGGACAGGTGCCAGGAACACACTGCTCACATGGGACACAGCTCAGCAAAGCAGCCCTGGGCTCCTGAAGCCATGGCCCAGCACAAGTCACTGTTTCCATGCTGAGTTTTGCGATGGATGTGCAGTGTAACGTCAGGAATTACAGCACATTTCCACTGCCCTGAGCTGAGAATCCCAACATGCTGGGAAAACCCAGGGACTGGTTGTGCAGAACTCTGCTAATTCCATGTTTTTAAGGCAGCCCTTGGGGGTGTTGGGATCCCTGCAAGCAGCTCGTGAGCAGGAGCTCCGCTCTCTCCTGAGCACACACACAGCTCTGGGCTGCTCGCTGGGCTCAGCCATCCGGGAGGGAGCAGATTTTTCAGGTGATAAAGATAACTCTGCTGGTGATGGTTCCTTGAGCTGAACTGCTGTATTCTAGAGAAGAAAGACATCCTGCTTCAGTTCACACAAACCAGCCCCACAGAAACATTAAAACTCAACAGTAGGGCCATCAGCTGTTTCAGGTTGGGCTGATTTCTGCACGCCTTCAGCAGCGTTTTTGGGAGGTTTTTTTGAGCCTCTTCCCTTCAGCTGACAACTCCCTCAGCCCCTCTTTCTGAACACCCCAGGGAAAGTGAAATCCTTAAAGGAAAATAACTTCCAAACCCCTCAGAGATAAAAGTCCTATTAGACTAATTTTTAGGATGCAGGGAGGAGAAAGCTTAAGCCAAACAAACTAGTGGAAAAATTGATTTATTAAAGTGCTGGATGCTATCAGGGAAGCAATTTCCTGCAAGCACCATGGCCCATTGTAGTAGAACAGATCTGTCTCACCTTCCTGGCAGTGTTCCCTCCACCTGCCCCGCTCCCAGAGCAGCTCCAACGCTGTGATCCCCTCCAGTGACCCATTAGCAGCCACGGCACATTTGCCACGCTGTAAGTCGCAGCAGCAGCAGCAAACATAACACTCTAAATAAATTTTCGGCGGCTGCAGAGCGGTGTAATTAATCACGGGGTGTTTCACGGGCAGCAGCAGGCAGGGGAACGCACAAGGCTGTGGGAAAAGGGACATCGGGTCCTCCTGCTGCTGCCTGTCCGCACCCTGCCCTGCCAGCGGCGACACAGAGCCGAGGGCTGGGAGCAGCTGGAGCTGCAGCCGAGGTCAGGCTCTGCTTCACAGCTCATCCCAATCTGTGAGCTCCAGCGAGTCCCCAGCCTGCCTCGTTTGGGCACATCCTCCACCAGCAAATGAGCAGCCCTGCCTGCCAGGGTCTGCCGAGGTGTGGAGTTAATCCTGCTCCGAGCCTTTCCTCCTGCATCTCCCCTTCCCCACATTCCCTGAGGGCCAAGAGCCGCTGCCGCAGGGGGAAGGAGCAGCTCTCCCTCCCCGAATTCCCTGAGAATCTGCTCCCCGGGATGCTCCTGCTGCCCACCCCACTGCACCGGGGAACACAGCAGTCTGGGGATTGCTCGGGAAGCCTCAAATCTTCCTGAGTTTAGGGCACAGCGCATTCTGTGTGTGCCTCGCTGCTCGCAGCCCGATCCCGAGGCCAGCAAACGGGACAGCTCGGCCCTGGGGGAAACCTCACAGAAAGCTCACACCACCACCCCTTCAGAAAGGCGTCAGGGACCCTCAGACTCACCAGGACGGCACAAATGGCAAGTCGGGAGCCAGGAGTGCTCCGGGGGAGCTGGCAGACGCCTTGGCCCTCTGCTCCTCCCTCACGCACGGACAGCGGCCCACACGGAGCTGTCCTCCTGCTTGAGCGGCGCCGCCCTCACCTGTGCAGACAGGGACAAAAAAGGTTTTGTTTCCTGATGTTGAACAGAAAACTAAAGTCCTAAAGGCTGTTGAAGGGTCAGCACTCACGCTGAGATCAGCCCACCAGGGACAATCCTGCTCTTCCTCCCTCGCCTGAGCCCCGCTCGCTGCTCTCTGCTGCAGTCTGGCACCGCTCCTGCTCCTGCCTCTCTGAGCAGCACCAAAGCAGTGCTGAGCAAAAGGAAAACACGATAATGTAAATATATATAGCAGCCTTTGAGCCATGCTTTTAATATTTCATCTTGCTTTTCCTGCCAGAGGAAAGGAAATTCCCTGTGCTGGCCGGGATGTGACCTCAGCCCCACATGCTGTGCCTCGGCCAGCCCTGGCTGCCAGCCCCTCCGGGCAGACGGGGACTGCCAGCCTCTGCTCCCACCCACCCAAACCTTTCTGCTCCTGGTGCCACTCAGGAGCTGGCACTGAGGGGACAGGGAGGGCTGGGCAGCTACAGAATTCAAGTTACTGCAGAGAACCCCTGCATTGAGCTCCACAGGCCACGCAGATGCCTTCCCGGACCAATTCTGATGGAAAATCTTCCAGGAAAGGTGACAGGTCAGCAGCCAGCAGGTCACCCCGAGTGACACCTGCCCATCCCTGCCACCACGCTCTGTGTCAGAGCCAGCCGCCATCCCACCATCTATCCATCAAGCGTCATCTGTGTCAGGCCAGCTTTTATTTTTGAATTTCATGTCTGTAAAGTATATTGGCTCTAAATTATTCCGCAGCCTCCCTCGGTTCGGCAGCGCTTCCCTGTCTAGACAGAACAATCTCGTTGTCAGTGAAACAGATTCGCCCTGACGTCCCCGCTGAGATGTGGCTGCTGTTTTGGGGAAAGGAAAATGGCTGAAAAAGCTCTGTCTTTACAGTTTTGGAACGTGATTCCTGTCCATTCAACTTCAAACAAACACCTCAATAAATAATCCCGCTGTCTTGGGTTTAATCTCTCCACGTTAGGAAATGCAGAAAGGGGGGGATGGCTCAGCATCAGTGGGATCTGGAATCTCCTATTCCTGCTGCCTGTGTGCCTGCCCTCCTGGGAGCAAGGGATTCCTCCTGTTCTTCCAAACCCACCTGCTCTGGCTCTTCCCCAGGCTGCAGAGCAAGGATTGGAGTGTGGAAATCCCTGTGGCAGCAAATTCCCTGCTCCCAAAATGGACCTGGATCCTCTGTGGCTGCCAGACAAGCCTTGGATGGCTGGATGGGAGATGCAGGAGAGGCATCAGCAGCCTGAAAGAGACATTTAACCAAGTCAAAACACATCTTTCACACCACTTTGGTTGCCAGGGTTCTGCCAGCATGAAAGACTACAAATACTTCCTTTATAATTAAAAAAGCACTTTCCCCCCTTGTTCACCAAGGCAAAGATAAACCAGAGCGAGCATTCGGCAGCACCTCGTGTCAGCCTGTGGTACTTGGAGAGAGAAAACAGCCGGATCCAGCCCAAAATAACATTGTTCCCCTTTAGCTCTGCCAGTGACACCTCCTTGATGTCTGCAGTCAGAAGTGACAAGTAGCAGTTGGGGATCTTTCCATCTCCGGTCCCAGTGAGACAGCCACCCACGTGGCAGCAGGGAGGTGATCTCCACCTTGGGTGAGGCATTCCCTGCCTGGGCATGGCCCAGGGGAAAGGCACAGCCCCAGAACTCAGCCCTGGAGGAGCTGGACATGCACAGAATCACACAGAGGGGTTCAAGAGCTCAGCCCCAGGGGTGCTTCTCAAGGGTGCCCATGGCCAGGGGCGGCTGGAGAAGAGCTGAACACACCAACAGGCACACCTATGGGGTGGCAAAGGGCCATATGAGCTGATTTTATTCCCCAAATGCCTCTAGACCTCCAGGCAGTGCCCAGCCCAGAGCAGACTGTATCAGTCCTCCTGCGTTAACATTTAATCCCATCCCAGAGCATCACACCATAAATCAGCTGCAAAAGTGCCGTACAGAGAAGGAGACACTTGCCTCTAAATATTCAAGCAGAAAAAAATGCCTGTGAATATTCAAATGGGGAAAATGAAGTCGTGAAGCAAGAAGGGCTCTCTGTGCTCTCTGCACAGGCACCCACGTCCAGCAGCGCAATGGGAAGAGCTACGCAGGGAAAAGCTGCTTCAGGGCAGCTCCACACCTGCTTCCCACTCTTCCTGTGGTCCTGAATTCATCCCTGTCCTGACCTCCATGGAGATATGGAAGTTTCCTTCCCCCAGCTCTGGGAGCAAGCTGGCTCTGTCCCCCAGGGAAATAAATTCTGTGCCAAAGCCAAAACCCCACATTTGGAGCAGCCCCCAGCACTCCCACCCCAGCCAGGAGCAGATGGCCCTGGGATCCAGAGAGGCAAAGCAGAGCGGGGGAAGCTCCCACCATCCCAGAGCTGTGCAGAACCAGCCCCGAGGACTGCCTGTACCAGGGAAAATAGCACCGGGAAAACATGGCAAACAGCAGATGGATGTGGCCTTTCCTGGGAGCATGGAGAGCATCCCACATGAGATCCTCCTCGAGCACAGAGCCCATGGATGGCTGAGAGCATCCTGCAGCAGTAGCTTCCACTTTCTGCCTCCCCTTTACCCGCAGCAGTGTTTCACCAGCTCATTGATTCAGGGAGAAGGTTTTGCCCCAGATCTGGGGGACCTGCAAGCGCTCCTTTGAGGCGCCTTGAGGACCTGCTTTCCCTGTCGATGGAGAGCTGGGAAAAGTCCTCTCCTCAACCCTTCCACCTGCCCCAGCCCTGCCAATGCCCAGATCTGTGATAAATGGAGTTCCAGCTCCACGGGAGTGTTTGCTGTGCTCCCGGGATGGAGGTGTTGATTGATGCATGGGCTGAGCTGGGGGTGGGGGAGTGCAGTGCTGGAAAATGATGCAGGCAAAGCTCATTAGCACATCCCTAATAGCCCTGAAACTGCTGTGAGGGCCTCTGGCAGCTCTCCTCCCCCTGGCTGGGGGAGCCATTCCTGCCAGGGCATCTCCGTGCTTGGAGCCAGCATCTCCACGCCGGCATTCCCAAGGGGAGTGGCACCGGCTGGGCTCAGCACATCCACTCCACATCCAATGGCTCCAGGAGGGGCTGCTGGCATCAGGCACCCAGATTTTACTGTTACTGCCCTCTGCGAGGAGAGGCAGGCTGTGCCTCAGTTTCCCTGCCTGTAAGGAAGAGCTGTGACACCTTCCACCCACCCCAGTGGGTATCTCCTGCTCTTAATTCTTGTTCTGTACTCACAGAACTTCAGTGATACATTTTGGGGGATTTTCAGCCAGTTCAAATTTTCACCCAAGCACATAAACACATCAGCACAGAATCCCAGGATGGTTTGGGTTGGGAAGGACCTTAAAGCTCCTCTCGTTCCAAGGACACCTTCCACTATCCCAGGTAGGTCTCCTCCAACACACTCTGAGCAAGCCCAAGTGCTCAAGGCACAGGATTGATGAAAGGAACAATTCCTGGTTCCCCAGATCTGGGGCAACACCTCCTGTCTGAATTAATGAGCTGCTGAAATGCCAATCCTGGGTAGAGAAGGGGCACAAGGCACGAGCAGGAGGCTGCACCTTTAAGCAGTGCACCGCAGTTCCACTTTCCGCGGCACCTGCACCAAAGGGATTTGACGACTCCCGGGAAATGCCAAGCCAGGAAGCTTTTAAGAACTCCTGAACTGCCTTTTTAAGAGGCAGGGCACATGTGCGACTAATCCAGTCTTAAAACTAATGATTTAATTTACCTCAGGAGAAGCAAACCAGCATAAATTAATATCTCCCAGTAGTATAACATAAGCATGTTTTATCTAGAGATTATGTTGATTAAATCATCAAGTGCCATAATCTTCCCTTCATTCCTCAATAAGTTGGAGGGGAAAAAAAAAATCCCTAAAAATGTAGATATAGCCTTCTAAGCCACAGGAGGGAAGTGCACATTCAGCTCCAAGCCGTCTCCTGGCTCAGCAGAGCCTGCACAGGAGAATTCCCACCCTGGAAGAAGCTGCTCCAGCTGGTGGGGTACCAAGAGGTAAAATAAAGCTCATGGAAGAGGTGCCAGGAGCTGGAGGAGCTCAGAGGCAGCACAGCAGCAACACTTCTGAGGTTTCATTCTGGAGATGGAGCTGAAGGGATCAGACCTGGCTGCTCCTGCCGTGGATCTGCTTTCAGGACAGGAGACACCAGGGCCATTAGGGATGCAAGCTGGAAATTCCAGCGGCTCAACCCCAGCAGTGCCTCAGCAGAGGAGGACAAAGCACAGAATCCCCTCCAAAACACCTCCCTCACCTAATTTTTGCCTCTTCCCAGTTACCTCGCTGAAGTTCAACCCTCACCGAAGGACCAAACCACGCACGCTGATGATCAACGAGAGCCACCTGGACTTTCCCCACCTGCTGGGGGTGGTTTTGCACACAGAGCCGGTTCCTGCAGGACTCAGCTGCAGAGCCTCTCCAGGTAATCGTGCCCAGGCACTTCAGGCTCAATGGCTTTGTGTGCTGCCTGTTTGCATTGCTGGAGAGCCCTGGGCTGGGCACTTCAGACGCAAAACACCTTTCATTCAGAGCCTCAGCCGTGAGTTTGAAAGCTTTCCCGGAGAAGGACAAAGGAGCTTGTTAAGAGGAGGTGTCCAAGGCCGAAACAAAATCTCCGACAACAGAAAGCTCCTCCCGTGAAACAGCAAACTCGAAATGCTGCTTGTACGGACCAAGAAAACTAGATTTCCAAGGCCAGACCCTAACGTGAGCAACATACTCACCCTTCCAGTCCCTAGTGCTTATGAAATAAGTAATTTTGCAGAGAGATGTCAATTAACAGATACCATGTTTGGTTGTTGGCAAGAGCCTGCCAGCGGTGCAGGCACCACAGCTCCGTGCCTGTTTCCTCACAGAGTAATTTCTCTGCTGTTGTAAGAGCTTGAGAGCCTTCAGAAGAGAAACAGCATTATTTCAAAAAACACTTTAAAACCAACGTGAAGTTGGCAAGAGGAACGCTCTGCTTAGTGTCGCAGGCAGAAAACACAGCTCATTCCAAATATTCTGTCCTTAGGAGGAAAAATACACGTTGTAAAGAATCCATTCCCAGGTTCTGAAAGGAGGCACTTTCTGAGCACAAGTTTTTTTCCCTCAGGGAGGAGACACTGTGTGCTGGCTTGCAGCATGACAGACATGGAAGCTTCAAGAAGTTTCCTGACTTTTATTTTTTATTACTCATTTCTGTGGTCCTGCAAACCTGCCGGATGATTCAGAGAGCGGAGGAGGGCTGTGTTTCTTTCTATGAACACCTTTAAACTAAAACTCAGACCCAAGCCCTTTTCTCCCCTAGAAGCAAACCTCCAAGTCCTACTGCATAAGAACTGACTTCCCTAAAATGATCCAGGCAGACGAGTGCAATTTAGGAACAATTCTTCACATCCTTCTGCTGCTGTTTTACAGTAGAAATGACCTATCTGACCCTCTCCCCCCGAGAGTGTCTCTGCCTGCCCAGCATTTCCCTTCTAGGCTTTATAACCTCTCCAGTTCAATTAATGGGGCCCCCAAAAGCCTGGGGACTCCATTACTCCTAAATGAAACATCTTCAAAGACATTAATGCCACTTGTCTTCTGCAGGACCCTCATTCCAGGCAAGCCTGACATTTTGACGGATCTTCACACTCCTTTTCACCGAGGAAATGCACCATTACACAAGGTTAATTTTTTTAGGATTGATAGAAAATCTCTTCCTCTAGGTAAACACAAGACAAACATCTACACGCTGTGCAGAATTACATGTCAAGCCACTCGGTAAAACCAACTTATCTGCCAGGAACAAGGCTGACAAATCCTTGGTACAGATGTCTTCCTTCCCCCACTTTAAATTGCACACCGAGGCCTCCAAGTTCAGGCAGAGGGAGGAGGTTCCCCTCGTTGATCACCGTGGATCATAGTGACCAGCAGAGCCCTGACCCTCTGCTGCTGCTCCTTCCCCAGGAGAAAACTCGGCTGAGGGACTTGCTCCTTACCGATAGGACCTACAGGCGTTTGCTTTCTGGTTTTGGATACATCGCCCTCTCCTCCAGCTCTGGGCAGAAAGCTTTGACAGCAGATCAAAGCCCACAGATGCCAGACCATTGCTCCTCCTCTTCTCTTGCAAGGCCTTAGCTACTTGAAGCCCTGGGGGAGCCAAGGGAGGCAGGGACAAAGCCACAGTCCCTACAAGATGGACTTCATTGTCTTGAGCTAATGAATCCCACCTTGGAAGGAGAGATCCTCCTTCCCAAGGGTCTCAGGTCCTCTCTGAGCTTCACCTAGAATCCGTATGGACATTGCCATTCCACACTCAACACCCTGGACAAAGAAATGATGAATTATCCCCAGGGAGCTGCCATCTGCTGGCCGATCATAGATGGATCTGATTAACAGAACATCCCTGGGCTCTCCAAGGGAAATGTGCTCTCTTCCAATGGTTTATGCAACCAGCTTCTCACACTCGACTGCCAAATGGAGGTGGTGAGCTCATTGTCCAGAAATCATCCTGTCCAGAGTGAACCTTGGCCTGTCCAGCTGGATAGAGAGGGTGACACTGAAGAGATGATGTCCTGAGAGGTGTGGGTGAAGTTCTGATACACCCAAAAACCCACAGCAAAACCTTAAGGAAGGTTAAGCTGCCCTCAAGCCTGGAGTATAGGCTAAGCTGAGGAAGGAGAACGCGATTTCTTGCTCAATTACAGAGCCAGCTCTCAGCCTTAGCTCTCCTGTGCCTCAGCCTTCCCGACTGCGTCACCGAGTTTGTTCTCATTTACTCCTCTCTGCAGAAACCTTTGAGATTTGTACTTCAGAACCACTCTGGGGTGAAATCAGTGGCGAGACAGGCAGCAGCAGGCACTGGATGCCCTTCACAGCAGTGCCCATGCAGGAGAGGTGTTCTCACACTTATGCCGGGCTCTGCTCGGCAGCCGCCGATTGCCACAGCAACAGGAGACCGAGAGAAAAGTGTTCCCCCAGAACAGATGCGGTGGCTTTGGAGTGGAAGAACAGAGGAGAGATTGTTTAATAACGTCAGGAGCAGGTGGGTGTGAAATTGGAAAGGCAAGAGGGGGTTTGGCTCGGGGGGTGAGGGGATGGAACACCTCAGCCAGGTGTGGATTTTGTCACTGACGCAAATTTTGTCACTAACGCTGGGGTTGCTCACCCCCTCTGTCCCCAAACCCCAGCTGACCTGGAGTGCTCTGCCTGCCCAAGAAAAGTCCCCAGGGCTGGTGTGCAGCGCCATTGTCAGCTGAGCTGTGGAAGGAGACAGCAAAGGGGCAGGAAGGTCGGGCAGGAGCTGTGCTCCGCCCCAAAGCGATTTGGGAGGCTCGTTAAAGCAGTTAATGGGGCAGGAGCAGCGCTGACACCGTGCCGAGTCTCCTTTGGAACGACAGCCCGAAGGACTCAGCATTTGGGACACCTCGAGTCCGGCTGAGCTGTGCCAGGAGTGAGAGCAGGCAGCTCACCCCGAAAAACACGGAAGGGTGAAAATCCCAAACCTGGGTGAGCAGTGAGGCTTTCCCCGTGCTCTGATGATGATGATGGCTGGGTTAAAACCCAGGCAGCACAGCTCACCCCCTTCCTTCACAGCCGCCTCTTACAGACGGCATTTGGGACACATCTGGTCCCAAAAGGAGCCCTTGGGGGAAGCAG
This sequence comes from Origma solitaria, assembly GCA_013397895.1. Lineage (NCBI taxonomy): Eukaryota > Metazoa > Chordata > Aves > Passeriformes > Acanthizidae > Origma > Origma solitaria. The sequence continues at coordinate 1,551,361 of VZRL01002565.1, read as the reverse complement.
GGGGAGAGCTGAACAAAACCTTGGAACAGTCACAATTTTGTGATTGTCCTGGCAGCCACCTCAGCTCACCGAGGGAACAACTGCAGCCAGACAAGTGACAGGCAGGGCCGAGGACCAGGAGCCCTCCAGGTCAGAGCATCACATTCTGCAATCCCCAGGGACAACCCAAACACCCAGAGCCTGCCTGGCCCCGCACCACATTCCTCTTCATCCGAGACACTGATTCAAGCAGGGATTTGGCAATAGAAGGCTGCAGAAGCAGTGGAAAGGCTCTCTAGAATACATTAATTAAATAAAGGCAGCAACGCCTCAGAACTGAAGGGAATGTGCAGCAGCACCGCTGAACAGGGTGTGGAACACGGCACGCTCGGGTGGCTGAAGGAGAGGCCTCGTGCCTCTGCTCGCCCGGCTGGCTGCAGCCATTAATTACAGCCCCATTAGGCAGGCAGGAAACGCTCCCGACCAGCAGCACCTTCCTGCTCTGTCATTCAGCCCAGGAACATGACAGATCGAGCAGTGCTGAGGCATAATCGAGATGGAGCACCTGCCAGCAGGATGGATGGGGAGAAAGCCCTGTGCTGGGAGGCTGGGCAAGTTATTGATACCTTGGGGTGGGTGACAAGATAAAGAGGCACTGCAGGGCTCGGGAAGGCCACAGGCAGCGTTTGAGGCTGTTCACATCCATTACAGGGCACGTGGGGGAGATGTTCAGCTGATGCCTAAAGCAGGGTGACCTGTAACAGAGGCCAAGACAAGCTGGGAGAGTAAAAAGCAGACACATTTATTAAAGGCCTTTCGGTACATCCAGGGCAAACAAAGCTCCCTCGTGAGGCCACACCCAAAATGGACACCAGGTCATGAGCTCCTCACCTTTTATAAGTTCTGTCCATTAGCATATTGGGCCTTAATTCTCCAATCGCACCTTTAGGTGATGATGTCAACCACCCCAGGCCTGCTCCCCCCAATCCACTGTTATTTACATATTTTTGGGCTCTAGGGCAACAAATGTGTCCTTGGATTTCCATTTAGAGGAATCATTTTGGCTTAAGGTGCTGGGAACCCTTAGAATTTTATACTACACAAAAGCCACAGATACATGAAGAATAAAAACTAGAAATTCTCAAGGTATCACCCCAAGGCCCTCAGCACTGGGGGAGCAGAGACTGGCACAGGCCAGCCCAGCATGTTCTGCTGCATCTTTCATGCTTCCTGTGGTGCTCACAGTGGGATTCCAGAACAAATGAAACCTTCAGACTTCTTTGAGGAAGTCAGATCAGCACTGAGAGTTGCTTGGAAGATGATTTTTAAGGTGCCTTCCAACCCAAACCATTCTGTGGTTCCTTGACTCCCTCCAAGGACAGTCCCGAATCTGCCTCCCTCACCAGACACAGGTGTGAGAGCACCAACACTGCAGCTCTGCACCCCAAATCATCTGCTAAATACTCCACAGCCCCTGGAAATGGCACCTGTGTCTGCTCAGGTGGATGAAATCCTCCAGGAGCAAAGCCCTGCTGGGGCAGAGCCACTCATTGCCATCAATTGTCCCTTCCTGGTGACAGACGAGGGTTTATCCATCACTGGGGACGGACATTTCATTTTTGTATTTCAGCCAGGCTTTCAAAGTTCTGCCCAAAATAGTGATTTCAATGAAAGAGGAAACAAATCAATAGTTTTGAATTCTCTCAGGGGAGAACGAGACCAAGGGGCTGAGGCAGGGCTAGCAACAACCCTGCCACATTATTTCCCTTCCCTGAACTGCAAAACTTTACACTTGGTCCAAAATGAGACCTAATCAATACCCTGATGCTGAGATACCATTAAAGACTGAGCATCCCTGGGTCCCAGGTCAAACTCTCCTCCACGTCTTCTTTTTCAAGACAGCCTTAAACCAATTATTTTAGCAATTCCCCATCCCAATGGATGAGATTTTTACTGACCCTGAAATCCTTTCCCAACAAAATCTTTGCCTCCTGCATTTATTCTCATTTCGTGCAACTGCATGACATGATTTAGTATCATCAGTATTCAGAGTCTTCCCCATTATGTGATGCCTCATGATGTGTGAGGTTTGGAATGTTTCTCCTCTAATCACATCAGAAAAAAAAATATTCCTGTGGCTATTAGGCAGTGTTACTAAATTTTAGTTCAGGGGTAAAGGCTATTTCTTCTGCAAAATTAGTAATTCCTCGGTGTTAACAGGAACTTGATATGATCAGCTGCTGCCTTCAACGGTGTAACAGAAATTAATTAATTATCAAACACCTGAAAAAAGGGGGAAAAATGCAAAACAAACAAAAAACTTGACTTACCTCCTCCTTTAATGATGGAGGCAGACATGGAGCTCCATCCATGTGTCCTGAGCCTGTCCTCCAAACCCATGGCAGCCAGTGAGTGCCACCAGTCTGATCACTTTAAATCCCTTCAGTCACCAGTTCCAAACACGATTTAAACCAGTGAGCAGCAACCTTGCCTGAAGACACCCATTTTTTTCCCCTGGATTTGCATTTGTATTTATTTTTGTTCAAGTTCATTAGCTTTCATGACCTGGGCTGGCCATTAAACCTGCAGGCAGTGACCACGCTCGAAAGGATCCTAAATTCAATCAAAATAAGGAGCGTTAATAAAGTGAAATGAAAAATGTGCATTTTATCAATATTCTGCTTTTTTTCCCCCCTTCTCAAGATTTGGGGCAGAACATGGGGATGCAAATGAGAAGTAAATGAAAAATGACAAAGCTACCTGAGGCATCCGGAGAACTGATAGCTTTCAAATGTGAGATTGATGGAATAAATCAGCGGCTGTTTCCCGTGGGTTACAGCTCTCAGTTCCAAAGCCCTACAAATGCCTGGCTTTGCTCAGAGCATTGCTATTTTAGAACCAAAGGCTTAAGGAACTCTTCCTGTGCTGCTGTTCAGCATTTTAATTATGTGAGGGGAGTTGAGACACCCATCCTGTTTAGATATACACCATGGAGAATATTCTGCATTTCCTTTGTCACCTAAATGTTATTTAAATGTTGGCCCCAAGGTTTCTTTAAGCCACTCTCCCCTTCTGCTTATTTATTAGCATCACATTGGAGGGGAAAAAAAAACCAAACCCAAATATTTTTTGGGGTTTTTGGTTCTCATAAACCCAAGCTGTTCTATAAGCCTATTTAAAAATTAAAATCAATATTTTACAGAAAAGCATTCTTGCATAAAAAGGAGGAATCTAAATAAAGAGAATTGCTCCACTGTAAAGTGATAGGTACTTAAGCATTACAAGATGTTTTGGCATCCCCAAAGTCTGAGCTAATGTTAAATATTAAAGGTGTTTTCCACATTCAGCAAAACATGACAAGAGTTCTTTAACTGTAGGAAATTTGAAGTTTCAGTAACAACAAGTTTTCAGAAAATCACAGAAAAACAGAAACATGCATTCTTTTTTTTCTAAATATTTCACTGTATATTAGTTTTAGAATTGGGCAAACTAAAATTAGTAACAGCAAACCTTAGACACCCATTCAGATTTTCTGAATCTTTTCAGTGTTTGCTTCTATGGAACAAAAACCCAAAAATTGCTTTTTCTTTTTTCTGAAGGAGGAAGAACTTGAGTTATTCACAAGGGTCACAGCTGTTTCTTGCTCTTTTAGGCTTTATTTTCTTTAAGTTCCCCAGAAATTTACAAAAAACAAGGCAAACAATTAAATCCCTTTGTCTCTTTACAAAATTCCAGGCAGAGCACATAAACTAAAAAAAGACAATTTCGTTTATTAGCATTTGTCCTTGGAAAAAGCCTCTTTGGAAACCTTTCCATTGAGTATGATGTCAAAAAGCCCCTGGAATTTGGCTCCCTGATCTGGCTTCCTTCCATTGGAACATTTAATGGCTGGGGGGAAAGTCTTTTTTATTTTGCACATATCAACATCACAGTCCATTTCTCAAGGCAATAATAAAAAAAAAGCTTAATATGAGTCAACAGCCAACCGCAATTTAACCCTCAATAAAAGTCTGGTTTTGGCAGAAGGTTCACCTTTCTTTAAAATTACTGTAACGGCGAGTTAAAGCCATTTCCTAAATTTGCTTTGAATGCTGTTCATAATGAGGATTAAATTGTTTCATACCTGCAGCAAAGCTGTCTCTGTTCGGAGGGTTGGGATCCTTCAAGACTGATGATAGGCAGGCAAAGAGCAGACAGAAAAGCCAATTTTCTCCTAGAATTCAAGCAAGGCCTTGTCCATCTCCTTGAGTAACTTGTCTCTATTTTTCCAACCCGTGGCAGGAAATCTTCAATTCTTCAGCTGATGTCTCTACTCTTGATCTCCACATGCCTCATCCTCGCCACAGAATTACTTGTGCATCCTTTCAGGATTAAAAAAAAAAAATGCACTTGCTTCCCTGAGTGCACAGCAAGGCACTGCACTTTATCACTTCCAGCCTCACAAATGGCTCAGGCCATTACAGAACAGCCTGCCAAGATTTAAAAAAAAAACAGGATACAAATATTCATGTACTCTGTGAGACAGATCTACTCTTTATGGTGATCGACAAAGGCAAGGCAGACCTTCATTTCATTAAGAAACTGAGGATGAAGTGGCCTATAAACAAAATTCCTTCAGTGTAGCAGTTAAGTTTGAGCTATTTACAACAGAAAAAGCCCATTCGCAGCACTGCTAAAAGCAGAAATTAACAGTTCAAAAGTTGATCCGGGGGCACTGGGGAACCTGGCACAGAATTCTGAACCTCACACATCCTTCCTGGATACCCAAGATTGATGTGGAAGAGTGAGAGATTGAGGTCAGGGCTTGCCAGCTTCCATGAGGAAGCAGTGCCCTGGTTCACCATCACTTCATGGAGCTCCTCTCCCCATCCAACACACCCTGATACCTCATCAGTGGGATGCCGCCCATCCACGCTTCTATTAGTACCCCAAATCCCCCCAAAACACGGCAGCAGATGGCAAAGTATCTCCCCAACAGTGAACTCAAGTCCTCAGCCCTTCCCACAAATATAGGTATTGATAAAGTGACATAGACAGGAAATAAATCCTGCTACTTCCTCAGCACTTTTTATTATTAGAACGATGCTCATTTTAAGACTCAGTGACAAATCCTGTCTGGTACATCATCACCTTATCAAAAACCTGTGACATGTGCAGAGAATGTTAAGTTATATTAAGTAAGCTGTTAACTTGCCAAAATCCAGCCTGCTGCTTTCTGCCTGTGCTGCAGCAGAGATGGCACATCGTCAAGGGGTGGGAAACGCCCTCTCCCTCCTTGCCACAGCTCCAGATCCAGCCCAAACCCCAAACACAGCAGAAATCAAGTCAGGTGGCTCAGTCACAGCAGGAACTCAGCCATCACACTCCACTCCAGACCCACATAGAGGCAGCAGTTTTTGGGGTGTGACTGCCACCCAACTGCAGGAGAGAAATGGGCACAGGCATTGCAGCTCCCCTCCCTCGACTGCATTTATCCAGACACCAGAGAAAGGCTCGACTGATGTGGAACAGAAAGGCAGCTCTAAAGCAAAACCAAAATATGCCTCAAAGTGACAGATATTGAAAAAGAATTTACAACTTTTTGACTAGTAACCAAAAGGAGCACGAAGCTGTTCTGCACAGAAGGCAGAGATGTGACAGCACTGCCAGGGCACCATGTGGCTCCTGCCAAGGCAGTCACACGTGGCATGGGTGGTTCCAGCCATCACCAAATGACTGGGAATAATACAGGAATGCCAGAGTCAGATCTTTGAACACCTCGGGAGTGCCTTAACATCATTATTTGAGCATTTCACTTGTGCTGCAGGAGGGCAAGTGCAGAAACTTGGTGTTACCTCCAGTAATTAAAACAGCCTTCAAGGGGAGCCCCTGGCACAGCATTTCAGGGAATGAAGGTTCAGCTAACAGCATGGCAATGCCACTTTCTACTCTGTACCAGGCTCCTTGGGAAGGTACAACAGATCAGCATCTCCTGTCAGAAGGATCCCACCATAACCTGTCATTCCGAGCATCAATGAAAAACGTGGAATTGATCTTTCGCCTCTCTACATCTCTGTGTAAATACAAGGAGTTCATACAGCCCTGCTATCTGCAAAATCCAGGTAATTACTCCTTTAATTTAGTCATCCACTTATTCCAGGTAATCTGTATCAGCAAATAGACATACTCTGCTTGTTCATGGAAGGGCTTTTTAATGTGAAGAGAAACGGAAGCTTCTGACTAACCACGCGTGACTCTGAGCTACATTAAAATCGCTGTATTTTCAGCAGTTTCTGAGCTGTTCACACCACCCTAAAAAGTCTCAGCGCTCCAGTCTTTCAACAGTCCATCCAATAAAGCTGATGTTGTGCACCAGGTGTTCTGGAGGCATCTCTCAGCTGCACCTGAAACCGGGCAGGACTCATTTCTTGCCCAAAATCCTGAGCCTTGCAGGAAAACAAGGCCAAAAAAAGATGAGCAACCTCATGTCTTGCAAGGTAAAGCTTCTCCCACTGGTCTGATTTCCAACAGAAACATGATGATGTTTTTGACACATGAGTCCCATCTGTGCACCACAAGACAATGATGAAAAGGAGGATGATGCGAAGTCTTCTCAAACAGTCACCCAAAATACAAAGAGAGCGTACAGAAGCTTGATGCAAAATCCAGAAATAGTCCAGGGCAGTGCTTGGGCATCACTAAAGGTTTAAGGACTACTGGGGATTATGTGGCCAGCCACAAATTGTCTCATCAGAGGTCAGGACTGTTCCCTGCTGCTGGGGGGAGTGAGCAGCCTGGGAGGCCCTGGCAGAGGTTTGGTGATCTGTTAAAAACCAAAAGGGCCAGGGAGGGCAGGGTCAGGCGGCCGATCGCCGGCGGATCACGAACACGCCCCGCTGCAGCTGCCCCAGGTAGATCCTCATCTTGGTGCTGTCGCTGGTTTTCCTCACCCAGATCTGCAGCACAGAAAGGGCAAAGAGAATGGGGCAGGGAGAGGAATTAGGGGAGAAAAAAGCAAAACTCGCAGCAAGCAATACACAGACAAATTAACTGTGTATCTTAGTGGCACAGCGAAACACCTCAGGGGGCACAGATCAATGAGGTTAATCCCTTCTCCCTCCCCGCATGAGGCATTTGCAACCTGAGTAGAAAATGAAATAAAGTCTCTGACTTCACCTCCTTAACTTCCTGCTCAAAACAGCCCTCAAGAAAAATTACTCTTTCAAGCACCATCAGGAAAGCAGGCTCCTCCTGCTACAGCTCACAACAGAACCGTGGCACTGAGCTTTGCCTAATCAAGAATAATTCTCTCTAGATCCACAGATCATAAAATGATCTATCCTGGGATTTGCCCAGACAAGTAACTATTAGTCAAATGAAAAGCTTGTTCTGACTCTGTTCTGTCGAGCATTTCCCACAATGTGCCACAGAAATTGTGTCTGGAGATAGAAGGGCCTCTCTCTCAAACACCTGCGTGGAAGGATTCACGCAGTGTGTCCCAGGGGACAAACTGCTGCCACCGAGGCAGCCACTCCAGAGAGCTTTTGAAATCACTTTCAGGGTGTTTAGATCTAAAAACCTGTACTTTAAAAATCAAGTCTGAGCAATTTCCTCTGCATTATATCCTTCTAAGGCATATCAACATACTTAAATAAATACATAAAGTAAGAATTATCCAGCTTTTAGCACTGGAGTATTTTAGGAGGGAAAGCCAATATTTCCTATTGCAAAGGATTATAAAGTTATGCTGGCTTGTGATTTACCTTAAACTATTTTTTGTAGATATATTAGCTGACCTGGCACAGTAGATTGATTTAACTCTATTACTTTAATTATAAATTGACTTTATTAACAAGACCCCTCAATATAAAAGAAATTTAATATTTGCCTGTGTTTCTACTCCAATTATTGCTCCAGAAAAATTAAAATCAACATTCATTGATAATCATCTCCCAGCTGCAGCATTTCCAAGAATTTGGCATGTTTTGCTTGCCAAAAGAATTAAAAAAATCCACAAACTTTGAGCAACTGTAGGAAACAAACATGTACAATTTTACATTCTACCACAGTATGATGGAATGATACATTAGTTTTGCTAAATTACAGTAATAACTTTTAATGAATTTTCATGAATTTTAATGCATCCACAAGCGCACTACCACTGCTTTGTCTGAAAAACCACCGAGTGCCACAACTGCCACTGTGAGGGAACAGCTGTGACACAAACAGATCTCACATGCAGCTCATTCTGGGGAAAATAAAGTGTTTTCCCTTAGCTGCCACAACAAATTAAAGTTCCTTTATTGGCTGATTGAGGAGAAGTGCACTCAAGTCTATTATTTCTTTCCCTGAAGTGTCTGGAATCCGCAAGCAAAGAACAAAGTGCTCCCTCTGCCCAAGTGCTGCAGGAGCTTGCAAAATGTAGGATCATCCTTCAGCAACAGAGTAAGTCTCTTCCCACCTCAAAAACAGATTTCTCAAGTCACTTTTATCTTGGATTCTTTACACTCCAGACAGATATCTATCTATCTATCTATCTTTAGCCCTTCCTAGAGCTATGACTTTCCCCCCCCTCTCCTGACAGATAAAAGCAGCCCCCACCTCGTTGGCGCCCACAGAACTGATCACACAGCTGATCTTCGTGTTCTCCTTAGACTCCAGGTAAATAGCTTGGCTCTTGTGGTACCTGCAAAAAGAAAAAAAGAGAAAAAAAAGAGAAACACATGAAACCATTATTGATAAAGCTGGACAGAGAAAATCTGGAGTCTGCCTCTCCTTCCACACCACTTTCTCCGTCTTCGCAACATAGTGGGTGAGCTGATCACACACACAAACACGCTCTGCATTTAATGATATTTGGAAACGCAGAAGGATCTTAATTCCCATTCAACTTTGCACTGAAGGTTACTGAAAAGAGATTTCACATCTGCAAGGGAGAGAGGCAGAGCCCCAGCCACAGCCCAGAACAGTGACTGACAACAGCCCATCCTTCAAGGGTTAATCCCAGCAGCCTTTCCCATTTCAGACACGGCATGGAATTCAAAAGGCAACTCCTTATTATGCCTGATAAAATATGGCACAGAAAATCACAGATACTCAAGTTATTCCCCAATACAGAATTACTGGAGCACCATCACCAAAAGTGAATTACCCTCAGCCAGTGCAGTCTGTGCATTGTTTAATCAGACCTCAGATTTCTAATGCTGTCCGTTTGGTGAAAATACCCAAAATGGTAACTGATGAGCAACTGTAACGAGCTGTAAATATCTGCCATAAGGAGACCATGACTAAGCAGATCCATTTCCCCCCATTTTAGACCATGTTGTAAGCTCTCTATTGTTCTTAATGTGTTGTGTATAAAACAAAGACTGAAATGCATAACTCTGAATTGATTCCATGGACTTGCCTCCTTCACACTTCTCCCAGAGCTGCAGTGTGCCAGCCCCAAAACCCCAGGTTCTGTTCACTCTGCCTCGTTCTGTTCCATAGGCAGAACTAATTACACTGAAACAGGTGATCTGTAAGTAAATCTTCTTCATCAAGCAAGCACCAAAATACTTTGCAGCTCTAAAAGCATGACTGTATTTCCACCTTTACCCTAACTATGATTTTATCTGGGCAATCCAAGCTACAGAATTCCCTACAAAGATATTCCTTTAGTAAATACTCAGTGCAACCCCCTGCAGCCTGACTGCCATTTGCAAAATGCATGGATTTATTGAATCTTTACAGTTATTTCCACAATAACCATACTGTACACGTGGAAGTCTTCCAATGGTTTATTCCACAATCTCTTCCTACTGGCTCACACACTCAGAATTTTCACAGTGCTTGCCAGTAACTGGACTGAGTGTCAGCTTTGAGCCTTCCAAACATACTCATGGGCTGGGTGAGGGAATAAAAAATCCCTAAATCCTCCAATCTTTAGACACGTGTGCCCAACCATTGTTCTTTTTCCTTTTTTTCAGGAGAAAGGATATCAGTGGGTTCCAGGGCAGTGCAACAGCAACAATGATCTGAGCCAAAAAAATCTCAGTTTATTGAGTCCAGATGTCATTAAATGATACAAAGGAACTCAATGAGCTACTACAAACCCCAGGCTTCACTAAGATGAGACAAAAATCTCAGTCCAGCAGCATTCATGCCATGCTGTGAGTGCTTAAGCAAGGAGAATTTTGATCTTGATACAATCAGTAGGAGTGCAGGAGTTACCAGTGCAAACAACAGCTCTCGAGTGTTATATGTGCCCACACAGAGAATGAAATATTTTTCCCTTTCAGTTTTTGATTACCAGGGAATTTCAAAGCTGATGACACACGTCAGAGGCTTCACTCAGCCCTTGGATTTCACATCATTAATAACTCTCCATTGGTAAATTAATGTTAATTGTGCACAGAAAAGGCAAAGAACCAAGTCAGCAGTGTTTCACTGAAGAGTTGTCTCAGCTGTCTCACGCCCCACGCTCACAGAGACAGGGCAGCTGAAGGCTCAGCACCCTGCTGCATCAGCTACCTGCTCATGTCTCTCCCTTTGGCCACGTTTATACATCCAGAGAGACATGAAATTGAAATTCCCTGAGATAAAAAATGCGGTGGGGCTCAAGCTGGCTTTCGAGAAAGCAAAGAGCCAAACAACTCTCGTTGTTGCAGGAGGTAAAACACACCAAGTGAGGCAAGCAGAAGTAATTCCATTTCCTGTTGTACAATATTTTGCTGGAAGGCCAAGCTTTCCAACTACAACTCCATCAGAATACTGAAAGAAATCCCTCTGCATTATTGTATGCAGCAAAGCTAAAAGCAAAAAGATGGTTGTTTTACAGTGCACTGTGTTTTAGGATTTGATGGGGGAGCACAGAGCTCTGAGGATAAAAAAAAAACAACTCTTAATTCCACATTCATGTGAAACACTCCACTTTGGAGATGTGTGTGAAATGTCTTGCAAGACGTCGAGGGGTTCATTACTGCCCTTAAACATTCCCTGTTTTCAGGTAATTGTCATGGAGGGCTGCATCAGGAAACAGAGAAAATCACTCCTGGGCTGTCAGGTTTAGGATTTCTGTGCATGCCAGTATTCTTCATGCACCTGAGAAAGAATTACTCTCCACTACCAAGAATTTATTATTTTAAAACATCAGCTACTTTGCACAAGTACTATTATTATCAATCAAAAAAACAACAACGACAACAAAAAAAAAACAACCCCCAAAAAACCAAAACAAAACCAAAAAAAAACCCCACCCACAAACAAATAAAAGACAAAACAAAACAAAACTAAGCAGGATTATTACAGCCAAAAACGTAAAATGTTGATCTTAAAACAGCATAAGAACAAGGCAGCCAGGAAAGACAACAGTTGGAATTCCTGACAGCAAGACCCCCATGACAACTGAATTCAGCAAAACTAAAATATCTGTAAATTGTTTTATGTCCCACTTGGTACTCTCAGAGAGAGCTGGTGCTTTTGTGAGGTTCATCTGGGCTCACTGAAGCTCTTCCAGGTTTAAATTTAATAGGAAGTTTTGAGCTTTACTGACAAATTACTTCAGATTCCTTTTCTTTTTTTACTCATGAACACTTTCCAGTACTCCATACGCTTCAAAATTGTGAAGAACAGTTTTTATACACAAAAAACAATTATGAAAGCAAAAAAAAAAAAAAGAACTTGAAATAAGTAGCCTGTTCAGTTCTTATCTGCTTTATGCTTCATGGATGTTTAATCTCCAGGCAGCAGCTTTTATCAGAGCTGTATACACTGAAATATCAATTAAACTTCAGTCAGAAGGAAAAACTGACCAACCAGCCAAGGTGGTGGCTGTGTAGAAAAACAGCTCCACACTTCTGTGATAAAATCACAGCCTCATCACTTGTTATTTTGAGCCACAGAACACTGAAGGAGGCTACAAATAAGCAGATGATTTGCAAATTACTTTCAGCTCAAGGAGTTCAAGATTGCCCCCTTGATTATCCAGGTTTGCAAGTCTCATGGATTAAGTTTAAGACCTACTAAGATTCCACTGCAGAATTTAATATTTTCCTTGTGTTTCGTGAGGCTTGTACAGCTGTATGGCCATAAAACTCAACAGAGATAAATCCAATCAGCAATTCTGAAGTTGCCTCTCCCAGGTGGGTTTGATCTTTAAAGGTTATTTGGATTTATTAGAAGCATTTTTCATGCCGAGCAGCTGGTGGACAACATTTCTTCTGCCACCTTGTGGAATGCTGGGAAAATGAACCTCAGGAATGAGTGTAGCTGGCAGCAAATCATGGAGTGTCTGTATCCAGGCTGGGCAGCTTCAGTCCCATCCCACCCTGGCTGCTGCAGCCTCTCCCACCTCATATTAGATTTGACTTCCTAAGTGCCACCATGGGCCAGGGAAAAGATTCAAGTCTCCTTTTATTGGAGGCACCAGTTATCTCCGAAAGCCTGCAGGCTGTAAACACTCCATCATCACCTCTGCTTCACTGGATCAGTGATGAGCCTTTGGAGGGAGCAGCCAACCTCTGCCCAACTGCATTTTGCCCACCAACTCTTTGATCAAAGCCATTTCTCTCTGCTGGCTCTGCCTCCTCACTGCACAACACTCAGACTGATTAGAACAGAAATTCCCCAGGCCTCACCATCTCTTGTCATAGTAGAGTTTTCCATCTTCTATCCGAGCTTCAAAGCGCTGTGCTGGAGACTCTGCTGGTGTAGCTGGGAGGTGCTCGGGAGAGGAGGGGGAGGCTGGGGGCAGGAGAGAGACTCTGGTTAAAAACCATTAGGTGTCCATCACACAGCAGCAAATTGGGCTGCAAAACTGGTTAATAAGGTCATATGTGCAGAAATAACAAGCACAGAAAGCTGTGAACTCAAATATCCATCTGAAAAATATTATATATTGTGATGAGTAACTCAACCTGTGGCTTGAATTAAAATATTCACTGAAATACAGCCTTTATCTGAAAAAACATTCATGGGTAAATTATGGACAGTATGTCCTTGATTTTGTTTTAGTTATAATCTACAGTAAAGTAGTTAAATAGGGTCAAAATTACTCAGGCAAGTTAGTTTCACTGTCTTCAAATAAAGTGTACAGGCACATCTAGAGAGCTGGAGGCATAAAACCACAAGTGCTCAATCCCTCCATGGACCTGACAATCGGGCAAGGTGCCCAAATACATCCAAATATAATGGAAAAGCCCTTTCCACGCTTGGATCGTCCCATGCCCAACTGTTTCAGCCACCAAAGACGCACCTGCCCCCCCTCCCACCCCGACAAAAGTCAGTGCCCATTCGCCCACTCAAAGAACAGCAATTACACTGCCAAAACAATTACACAGCCAAATTCCACAGGCAAACATTTCCAACACCATCCTCTGTTCAGAACAGCCCCCTGGGAACAAGCTCCAATGCATCTGTAACTCACCTGGTCTCTTGGGTGATTTAAGCTACATGGGAAGAGAGCAAAGCAGCATTAGAGATCTGACAGGAGCCACAGAAGTTGCAGTGATAATTTCAGATTTCTTACTTTCCATGCTCTGAATATTTCTATTTTAAATGCACTGTTAAGTGGCATAACACATAACCACAGCAGTGTGGTGTAAACAGCCAAAGGTGCAGAAAATCAGGATAATGACACAAAAGACCAAAAACCTGAACTTCAGAGCATTCAGATAACCCACTCAAGTCAATCCCATCTAACACTATTTTTGAACGTGATCCAACATTTCTCAGGGTGCACAAAATACAGGAGACAAATCATTAGAGACATCTCAACAGCTGGCACAAAACCAGTGTTCCACTACCATCTTCAAATGTCTTAATGAAGAGCTTAAATTCTGAGAAATTAGATAAGCCTTCAAGTGCTCAGCAAGAAAACAACATGTTAATCAAAACTAGAAAAACTATAAACATGCACACTGCCCCCTATTCAGCTTGCTGAAATACTGTGACAGCAGGGAGGAAAAAAAAAAAAAATCAATAAAAAACCCCACCCCATACTAAGGGCTAAACCAAAGCCTGTGATCTCCCAGAAAAATACACTGACATCTGTTCAGCCACGAGGAAGAAACTCCTTAACACAGCTCATCCCTCGGTTCAGACAAAAGGTAACATTTTTAGATGACAGTCATTCTAATTAGGATAATTAAACCTAAATAAAAAGGAGGAGATACCATCTTGCTAAATCTTTTATTGTGCTACTTCAGAAAGCCTACAGCGATGAAATAGTCCCACATCTCAAAAAAGGAACATAAAAGAGAGCTCTGTTCTCTTCAGGGGAAAGCATTTGCCTTCTCTTTAAAACAAAGAAATACAATCGAGCAACAATCCCTACCTTATTCAGTGTTCTCAGGTCCTCCATTATTTGCTCATCAGTCAACAAATAATTTAGCTGAGGTATCCATAATTAAGGTTTCCATAAGCTCTTGACAACAAGCAAGGCTAAAAATTAAAGGTCAATGACATTTCACTTGACTAAATGCAAGTCAAAAGGTTTCCAGGATTTTAATAAATGTCTTACTTGAGCTTTTCTTTGTCATAGGAATTAATACAAGTCTACCCCCACCATCTTAACAGCAGAGTGCAAATTCATTTTAACTTATTCAGACCCAACCATCAATGAGAAACCTTTAGTGCACTGACATTTACTTCACAGAGGCATCAAGCACCAGCATTTTCAGTGTTTTTCACCTCATATTTCCATGGAGAAGAATCTGGGAGCTGAAACAACAAACTCATTTCAGGTTTTCTGCAATGAATGAAGATAAATCCACCTAAACCTAGTTAAATAAAACTTTGTGTGGCTGGGGATAAATAAGAGCCTACAATGCACCTGAAAGCAAACCCAAAACCTCAGAAAACAGAAATTAGTGTATTATAGTCTTATTAGAGCTCTGCTGTCCTGTTATTTCATCAAAACAACTCTTTAGCCAAAACTATTCACAGTATTAAACTAAAGTTAACAATTGCTGGGCTGCATTTGAAGGATTTTGGTTCTGATGGACTTTAATCCTCTCCCAGAGAGCAAAGGCAGAGAGTTTCATACTGTGGCTGCTGTATCACGATCAATTAGCAGGTCATGTTCACTATGAAACTCATTTATTTTGGATGAGATAGGGGCACTAATAAATGACTTTTTTTTCCTGAAAGAGTGAACAGAATCTCCAACCAGAAAGAGGTTAATTGAAACTGGAGATGCTCGTGACCATCCTGCATGAACTCCAAAAGTTCAAGGTTTGATATTGCCTTCAGAAAATGAGAGTCACTCAGATAAGTTTTTTTAATCTAAGACATACAAGTCTAGAATCTAATAAGCCTCTGCAAAGCAAATATCCTTGCCTTCCTCTCCAAGTGAATTCAATACACAAATAGAAAAGGTGCCTATTATCACAGAGGAGCTAAAAACATATTTCCAGAAGCCAAGGAACATTTTAATTCTGAGACATGAAGCAAGGCAGATCCTAAGGATTACATAGACATGTTTTTCTTTCTCTTGTGATACGTGAAAACAAGATGAATCTTCATCTTTTCTTATTCAAAGAACAAATCTAGCGCTCCTCGCTTTTGCTATGCATCTCTGGATTACAGATCTGAAGCTGTTATCAGAAATGGAGAAACTAGTTTGATATAGCAAATATGATCTTTCTGGTAAATGCTTTGTCACGTCTTGAAATGAGAAAAGCTTTGTCTCCTGTAAAAAGCCATTTACTATCTATGGAATCAATTATCTTAGCATATATATATATATATATATATATATATATAAAATGTTCTTTTAAAGTTTTTTTTTTTTGTGAAATAAATGGTCTGTAGAATTCAGACTATTCTCACTGACCAAAAAAAAGTTCTCATGATGCTGTAAGATTTAAGTCAGGATAGTAGGGGATCTCCAAACCCTGGTTTCTATAGATGTATTCTATTATATAACTGCTATATTGCTTTGGCACACATTATACATGACAACTGTGCTTCCTTCAGTCTTTCCCAGGTTAAACGCTCATCCAGGCTTTTAATTTCATTTTCCTCACTGCACAAAACAACAAAGGTGTGGGCAGCACAGTGGCTGCAGACGCAACAGTGACTCCATGAAAGGATATCAGGGGCAGGTTTCCTCCTCTTGTCTGGGATAGGAACTGGATCATTTGGTCGCCGTCTCAGTTTCCTTGTCATAATGGGCTTCACTTCCATCGAATCTGTAGAGTAATGAAGTTGGAGAGCTGATAAGACCAGAGAGAAAGGAGTAAGCAGCAACAGCTTTCTACACAAGGCACAAGGAAAATAATCTCTCCTCTTTCATACTGCAAATTGGATTTCTTTTTTTTTTTTTTGTGATAGCTTCCAGCATGGAAGTGCTGACAGTGAATCCAAGTTCTCTCTCCCATCAGGTCACTGTTGCAATGCCATGGTTACAGCTGCTCCAGGTACAGATAAGCGGCACAATGATGCTACAAGGATTCAGGGCAAATTCCTTTCATGCTAATGCTATCTGCTTGGGAACAGAGCATTTAAAAGGCCAAGTTCGTGGAGTTCCTTGCCAACCCAACTCAAATCGTTAATAGCATGTAAAACATCAGCCACAAATCAATTGCTCTCTCATCTTCAAGGCAGAAAAACAGCTTTGTCAAAAGATTAGAGAACTCCTGCATTGAAGACTAATATAAGTCTGCTGGAGTGATTTCAAATAAACAGTGTTTAAATTTAGATTATCTAAGAATGATTAATGAAATGAGCCTAATTAATAACATGCAGAGCAGCAGCTGACAGGAAGCAAACTGCAGCATATGCACGGGGGAAAAAGTCTGCTTAAAACTTAAACACCAGTGTCATCACCAAGCAATTATCTGAACTTATTTGTCCAAATGTCTACAGGTAACCTTTACTGAACAACTTCATTGAAACTCTCACAACTCATTCCTTCATTCACGAAGATATGGTGAACTGGCAGCCAAGAGACCACATCATAAATGCCAAACACCTCGTGCCACCTCCCTTTCCATGTGCTGAGATTTATTCGCTCATCTCTAAGTACCCCTGAATCACATCCTGGGTAGCACTTCAATCTCTGAAGCCCCTCTGGCTCCCTCCAGACACTAAAACCTTGAGGAGCCCTGCATGCGCAAAATACACCAAATTCCTTCTCTCCTCGTCTCAAGGATGAACGAGGATGACCATGAGACCAGACTTCATAAATAATTCATAGAAGTTACCAGGGGAACAGCATAACTCAAGCTGATTTCCAGTCTGCATCAGCCTAAGAGTTTGTACTAAGGCAAGAGCACCATTGAATATGCCAAAACAGGGTTTCATTCTGACTTCTGAGTATTAATTAAATTAATAGTTTATATAAAACCTGTAGATACTATGCAAGAAACACATGAAGGGTCTAACCCACAGACAGGCCTCAGCATCAAAACCAGCAATATCAGTCCATGAAGTGAGGGAGTTGCTCTCAAAAGGAGCATCAAATCAGACTGTTGGTTCAGTATCACAGCAACAGAATTCTGCAGGAATAATTAACCCCTGACTTAGCTCCCCTGTGTCCACTACCACAGAGCACTGCAAGGCACCAAGGGTACCAACTGTCTCAAAAAGATCTGTCCATTTACTGTCAATTTTACAGAGTCTGGACACAAATGTAACCCACAAATCTATTTTTCTGGCTTCAAGCAGCGTATTTCAACCTTTATTGTTTGGCTTTCTTCAACTACTGGACCACCTATTCCTGTAGGAAGAAAAGGACACAGCTTTACAGCCTGGCACCACTGGTTGGGTCAACATTGTGACATATCTCAATAGTTTTACTGCCAAATCACAGGGACTAAAGCAGCCTCTTTCCCTGCATAGAAGAAAGCCCATCTGCTGCTCCACTGGCACTGCTTGATTCACCTGTTAGCAATTCAGGTCACTGAATTTTATTTTGAGGTGCTTTCTCCATTAAAAGACCATCAGTTTGTGTTCTTCCCCTCTTGGCATTTCCCACCTGTATAAAGCAGCATTGCTACCCTTACAGCTTTTTTCCTAGGCAGCAGCAGAGTGGATAACACAAATGACAGGTGCTTTTCTCCTTTACCTCCTGTTAATTCCATGGTTAGCTTCTCATTCTCAATCATCTTCTTCTTCTCTTCCAACTCCGCAATCAGATTTTCCTTAAGCTCAATTTTCTTATCTTCAAACTCCTTTGCTGCTGCTTTCTTTTCCTTCACGTAATTTTTCTCCACCTGATCTGTCTAATGCAAACCCAAAGAGTAAGAAGGTTAATTAAGGACTCAAGTTAATGATATCACAACAGCTTTTCAAACAGCTGTATTGATCAGTTTTTCAGTTCAAAACTGATGTGAGTTCTAAAGATTATCAATATTCCTAATCCACAGAAAAACATTAAATATGACTTAGTGCTGTTATATTGGCAAAAGAATTATTTGCAAAAAGACATTTTAGTGTTGCATAACAAATCAAGTCTCTAGCAGAGAGCTCTTCACTATCACTTATCACCTCAAATAACCCCTTCAGACCAGCCCAACAGAAAATATTTAATTCTATTTTAACAACGAAGTGCAGAAGTTACTTGAGGTAATTCCAGCAGTAAGCTCTACTACATCTCAAGTGTAACAAGCCAGCTAGAGGAAGAAAATTTCTTTCAAGCCTTCTGGGAAAACAAGCCCAAATACTGGTTGATAAAACAATGTTTATGCCTCTTCCATCTAATTAATGTTTTTGATAAATTAAGAGTACTTACTTCCAGCTGCAGGAACAGTTCTGAAACACAAGAAAAAATTAATTTATTGCCTTCAAAGCTGCACAAAATTACTTCCTTAACATTTTAAGCCATTGAATATTGCAGCCAAGACAGGCAGTGAACCAAATAATGCACGTACTTATCCAACCTGTACTCCGACATCAGAGTTTTGTGCTGAAAATAAAGCGACTATGAAAAAGTTCCACAAACATACACTGCTACTAGAGGTTTTTTACAGATTGAAACTGCATTGAAAAGCTCCCAACAAAAGCTTTAACAACTTGAGATTAAGCAGGACGGGACCCTTTTGTGTTTCTTGGATGGCATAATGCGCAAAATAAAGTTTTTACTCAAGACAGTGGCAACAAAAGCAAACTAAAGCACCTGATCAGCCCTCAAGTCACCACATTTCACCAGCACATTAAGCTTTGGCAACACCTGAAACAGTAAAAATTTCTATAAAAATCACAAGCTTTAAACATGTTTTGGAGAAGGCTGTAATAGCAACACTGTACTACTCCATTATTTTTCAAAAATATTTAAAAAACCCAATAATATACATACCAAATACGAGAAGGGTGCAAGGAAAACCAAACTTCCTACTTGCAAAGCATAAAAGCAGTCTTAAGTAGATAATCAAATACAGGTAAATCTAAACTGTGGTTTTAATAAACCTCAGCATGGCAAGGGCAAACATAAAAGACACTTATTCCTGTAGTACGAGGCAGCTGAATTTTTAAATCACAGAATTCCAAGTGATCACCACCTGCCCTCCTGTGGAAGAACTC
Source organism: Origma solitaria (assembly GCA_013397895.1). NCBI lineage: Eukaryota > Metazoa > Chordata > Aves > Passeriformes > Acanthizidae > Origma > Origma solitaria. The sequence goes on along the minus strand of VZRL01002565.1, from coordinate 1,531,900 downwards.
TGCTGCTGCAGCACTGCTCGTGCAGAAATGCGTTTGCACTTAAGGCTTAATTTCATCAAAACAACCCAGGCTTGCCAGGATGCAGCTCTAGTGCATATGAAAGGTCTTTTTGGAGGCCTTTTCCAACCTAAATCATTAGCGAAATTCATCTCAGGAGACAGATTCCTGTTAGTAATAAGTTGTTTGAACCACATCAGTTCCTCAAGCAAACCCTTCACCTTCCCAAGCACTTTCAGAGTTACAGAATTTACTTCTTTTTGTAAAGCAGGAGCAGCTACATTTCCTATTTCCACATAAGGCCTTCTTATAGAAGGCCCTGCTTCAATATCTAAGGTAAGACACTACTGGAAAGAGAACAAGAAACAGGGAGAGCAAGCAGATGGATCTGATTCCCAAGCCATTCCTCTGCAGTAACACAATAAAAACACTCAGAAGGACGAGCACTGGGCACTTTAAAAATTAACTCGGGCCTTTGCTCCTGAAACAGAGCAGGACACAAAGTCCAGGCAGCCCATTCCATGTCACAGCCGTGCAGAACAGCAGCTCAGCAGTAAATCCCTCTCTATTCCCTGTTCCATCGCACAAACAGATCTTTGTGAAAGCACATGCTCCTCACTTTCCACTCCTGAAAACCTGAAGGAGGCAGGGCACCCAAAGGCTGCAGCAAGGGGCACAGAAGAGCAAACCAAAGGGGAAGGCTGTGGGTTACACAGATAAAAATGAAATAATCTTTTCACTTGTGCTGTTTCACACAAATGAAGACTGAATGACAGTCAGCAAACAATGTTGATCAAGGGAAGAAAATAAAGTAGATCCTGTCATGTTTGGTGAACTCAGAAAAAACCCTACACTGTATCCAAAGATCCCATTGCTCTAGGAAGTTCCTGTTAAGGGACACAATTACCTCTTTTTTCCTTCAGGTATTACATAAAGCACATTTTTAAGTTATTTGCAGTGTCTTAAGAGAGAAATTCCACTTACCTGCATTTCTTATCCTTTCCTTGTACTGCTGGTCCAACTTTTTCATCCTTTTCTGATATTCCTGAAGAGTACCTAGAGGAAATAAATAAATTGTAGATTCCCACTGAAATTTTTTTCCCAAGTATTAAAAATCATCAAGGAGCCATATACCACTCAAAGCACATTCCCTGCTTTTGTAAAATGTGGATTACTCCTTTTAAGGAATGTTTTAGCACAGAGGCTTAACTACAAGTGGAGTTAAGATGGAGAAAAGATGGGAAGTAGCTGATGTTTTTAACTGCAGCACAGCTGAGAGCCAACATGCAGTGAAGGATGCTGCTCACGTATTGCAAAACCCCCATCCTTCTATGACGTTTGAAAAGTGCTGAAAATACAAAAAAAAGCTATTCTTCAAAGCTTACCTTCCTGCAATTGCTGTAACTGCCTCTTGAGAGATGCCAGTTTGTCCTGATACATCCTGCAAACACAGCATGAGACTTTGAACACCGAGCACACGGAGTTTATCCCACCATCTCTTGAAGTTAACACAGGTTTACACGGAATTAAAAACTTTTCAGAACTTCTGGAAACAAATGAAGTGCTAACTAGAAGAGTTTTATTCAAATGAAAGGCTCTCATTCTGTCTTTAAAATTCTGGTGCTGCTTTGGTTCTACAATGGGTTTGCAATTTGGGACAAAAAAGGATTTATAGGTTTTTTTATGCTGAAATGCAAAATGACATTTATATCTACAAACACCAGAAACTTTACAGCAGAATCATTCTGCCACTTTGTCGAGTCTTATTATCTGTGTATTAGCTCCCCACATTATTAAAAAAAACCACCAAAGTCTATTCCTGGTGCTGCTGCAAACCTGCATTTCTTTTACCACGCATCTGTGGCTTAACACTGGCCAAGTCTTCCCCACCTGAATAAAAACAGGTCTCTACAAGCAAGAAAGAACTGAAAATACTGCAAATGCTCCTAAACGTGATGGGGAAACTATTTCAGGTTTCCAAAAAGTCCATTTCTGGTTCAGGACTAGAATTCCATTGTTTAAGGCATTTGGATAGGCATCTTGCTTTTCCTTAGGTTATCTAAAGCAGAGCCTTTATTTTATTTAAAGGATCTGTCTGCAGCAGGATCTATTTGCAGCTGCTCCCAGAACTCGTAACTATTTCTCTGCCCAAAACAGCAGCAGCCATTAATTCCCTGAATTTATATAGAATAAAGAAAGCAACTGGGGAGAGCAGAAACACAAGTGTGGACTCATGAGCTATTCCATTGGGGGAGGCACTTAAAACCCCCAATCCTGGCCCAAAACCCTGACAAGTTTTTGGCCATAAACACCCCCATACCCATAAATAAATAGAATATCACCTTACTTGTGAGTGAAATGGGTTACTTACTGTTCTTTCATTTCTACAAAGTCCTCCTCCTCGTGTTTTGCCAGGTCTGTTTCACTGGCATCCTCAGTGTCTGAATGAGGCAAAAAAGAATTTGTTAAAATTAAAAAAGTATTTAAAAAAAAAATCTAAACAGTAAATTATTTAAAAACAAGGAGACAAGCAAACAAAAAAATTCCCCAAACCTCAGGCAATTTAACATCAAAGACATAAGCTGAGAGAAGAATTCAGGAGTGAAATGAACCATTTCATCTCCTTCCTGCAACTTGACATCAGGTCGGAACAACTTCAGCTTCAGAGAGCTTGGGAATTTCTTCCCATTCAAGACAATGGGCTCTACAGTAACACTCACACACAGGTGAGACACAAACAGCCCAAGGACTCTGAAAAACATGTCACAAACTTGTTACTAGAGTTCCATCCACTCAGTGCTGCTCGGGTTGACCACAAAGGTCTCACCAAAGAGAGCAGTTGCTGGCTGGGACCTGAACTTCTCAGCTACACTTCACTCAGAAGTACTTCAACATTTAAATACCAGCACTGCCATAAGGATGGCTGCATTTTATAAGTAGATAGTATAAACTGTAAATAAAGTAACCTACTGTGGGGTTGCTAGTTTTCTGCTAAGACTTTTCAGGCTTCTATTTATAACATGTAGGCAGCCAAGAATTCATTACCTTTCCAAGGAGGGGTCAGTGTCTCCAGACTTTACAGGGTACAGCTGAGAAACCTAAACCACAGCTAATCCCCTACACATGGAAGGGGGACCCAACTCCTTAAATCAAGCCTTTCTCAGATTTTTCTTAAACCACAAAAAACCAGGTCAAGCTTAAGATAAAATTTAACGCACCAAAGATAACCAAAAAATTTTTTAACTGCAAGAAATGTACTTAAATGTCTGGGCCACCAGAAAGGACTTCCATACGCTGTTGGGAGAGCCTTCACTGCTCTGTATCCTGTCACCCCCAGCATCTTTAACATCATCCCATCCATAACCAGGCCAGAGGGGATGGAGGGCTCTGCTGAGAGCAACAGGCACTGTTCAAGGGTTCTTCTCCATACCCCTTATTTGTTATTCTATGCACTCTACACTCCTGGATACTCTGGGTTTTACTTAATTTCCTCTTCTTCCCTGTTCTGTGGTTCTTCCACTATCACATCCTCCTGCACTCCTACAGCTCTGTCCACACTTTCTCGTCCCTCAGCTGCCTCCTTCCCACTTCACACCAGGGAAACAGAACCAACACACTGCATTTCTCCACTGTTTTTCCCCCGCTGTCCCACTCAATTCCCCTGCTCAGCGCTCTCCAGTCTCACCCGGGAAGCCACACCTCCACCTCTCCCCCTCTGTCCTGCTCGGAACCGTCGCACCCTGACAGGTCTGCGTTTCGTCGGGCTGTTCTCGCCGCTCGGGACCCTTCAACCATGTAGCCCTTCCCAAACACCGTGCGGAGCGGCCCCCTCCATCCCGCACCCCCCCGAGAGCCCCCCGCACCACGCCGCTGTCCCAGCCCGCCCCCTTCCCCACTCACCCTCGTCCGAGTCGCGGGCCCGGGCGCTGCGCTCGCCGTCCTCCTCCTCGGCGCTCTCCAGCTCCTCCTCCTCGTAGTAGTCGGGCGCGGGGGCCATGGCGGGGGCGGGNGCCCGGGCCGCCGCGCCCCGCCCGCCCAAAGCCGGGTGGGAGGGCCGCGGGTTCGAGTCCCGGCCGCACCAACGCGGGGAGAGTGGGGCTGTGGGTTCGAGCCCCGGCCCCGTCCCGCCAACGCGGGCCCTGAGGGTGAGAGCCTACGGGTTCGAGTCCCGGCCCTGCCCGGTGGTGCTGGCGGTTGGGCTTAACTCCTCAGCGGATTGTGGCCACCTGGGCTCGTGTTCATGAACCTGGCTCTGCTCAGAGGTGCCGACAAGACAGGACAAGAGGCAACGGGCAGAAACATGCACAGGAAGTGCCCCTTGGACATGAGCGACTGAGCACCGGAACAGAGACCAAATGGGGTGTGGAGTCTCCCGCACTGGGGATATTCCAGACCCGTCTGCACAAAATCCCGTGCCATGTGCTCTAGCATGGCCATGCTGGAGTAGATGATCCCACCATGGTGCCTTCCGACCTGACCCATTCTGTGATTCTGTAACCCAGAGCAGAGCTGTTCCCCAGGCATGGCGCAGAACCTGCCTGTGCTGGGGATGGAGTCATTAGGACACTTGTTGTCTTTCGAATTTTATTATCTTTTAATGCAGAAATCACTTCCCCGTTCCTTGCTCTCAGCAGAGCCCCACCACAGCCCCATGATCTCACCCTCACGCAGGAATCACTTGCTTCCTGCCAGTGAAGAGCAGCTTTTGTACATCACGTGCCCAACATCTGCCGGGTACAGGTTATTCTCCTGACTAGACACTGCCACATAACTGAGGACCAAGATATACATCCTGTGGTGACAGTCATATGCACAATCCCACTCCATCCGAAAATGCCTCACACTGATGTTTCAGACTAAGTATCTCGTGTATCTTATTTCTGCAGCTCTAATTCACCTAGAAATGACTAATTAATCTCATTACCTCCAGCACACCCACACTAATGGCTCACCTTCAGCTGTGAGGTGCATTCCTGACATGCACAGCTTATTGACTCACTGAGGCACTACAAACACCTCACCGAGGGGAAGGAAATGGGCTTGATTCGAAGCCCTGAACTCCAAAACCTGCAGCACTTCTCCAAACCCGCCGAGCCGGGTGCTCAGCGCCCAGAGCAGCACCAGGTCACACTCTGGGTTCTGAAAGGAGCTGTAATAATGCAGCACAGCCACTTGGTTTTCCTGCAGTTCACCCCAAAGGTCTGTTTGCCCACACTGACAATTTTTAACTTGGAACACCCATGCCAAGTATGCTCCATGCCTCTTTCCGTAAGTCAATATTGCCTCTTAACAGGGGACGAGGCTGAGGCACGGCCAAAAGTCGGCACCACCCCAGGCAGCTCGCAGAACTTCTGGGAGTGTTTTTGTCTCAGGGGAGAGACACCACCAGAGCTGCTTACCACCTCTCATTTTCCAAGGAATGCTGGGGGTTATCACCATTTTGGAAAGCTCTCCTTTTCCCTTCTTCCCGCTCAGGCAGCGAGGCTGGCAGGGCTGCCCGCGGCCACGGGGTGAACAGGAAAGGGTGTGGTGGCGGCTGCCACATCGCATGAGCTGCCTGGTGCCCACGGGTTTGTCCTCTCCCCAGACTCACACCTGGCTTGAGCACCTCGAATCACTTCCCAAAGCCATCCAGTCACTGAGCTAAAAATAGAAATAGGACTGCAGGACTGAAGAACGAGCCAGAGCCCCCTTAGAGCTTCACCAACACTAGTTTCCCTCCTTTTCTCCCACATTTCCTGTCTGTATCTCTTCCATCTGTCCACATACTCGGTTCACCAGCTCCCCCTGCCAGCCGGGTTTGTGCTGCTGGGGACACCAAACCAGTTTTAAGTGTGTCTGAACCACAGCTGCCCTCCGAAGGATCATCTGCCCTGCCTCAATGCTGCCTCAGCAGTTTCTGTTTGGAGCTGATCTGCCCTCCCAGCACAGCCCTTCACACACCGGGCAGGTGCAGGCACCAACACGAGGGCACAGGAACCCCCTGAACAGGAGCTGTGTGCAGCCAGTGGGTAAAAAACCTGCAAACTGCTGCTAATGCAAAGCTTCTTAGCTCATTCTGTGGTCAAAACTGGGATCTCGCTGTTGCTCCCTCCGTGCTAATTCCTGCTGTTTAATAGGAGCCTTCTGGAGACACCCTCTGCTGTCATCTCTCAGGCATTCAGTGGGAACCCGAGGGAGGAGGCTCAGCTTTAAGAAATGCCATGTTTCCCTTACAAACGCAGAAACTTAACTGTCTCCGCCCCAAGGAGTTGTCAGGGAAAGTGTAAAGTTCCCTGTGGAGCTGTTGTTCTTGGCTCGTGCTCCCATCAAGAGCTGTTGTTCTTGTCACAACTCAGTGCTTCATACACGATCAGTTTGGGGAGAGATCTCTGCCTCCTGCTTGGTCAGCACCAGCTTTTCGCAGAGCTGCTGACAGATGAGTCGTGCTCACTGTGCTCTTCTTTCCACTTGTAAGAAAGAGAGGGGGAAAAAAAGGTTAAGGAGCTCAGCTTATAAACAGGAAACTCATTGTGTGAATTACTGTACCACAATGAGAAAAGCTGGTATCGTACCTTGGCCTCTGAGGCACAGGACACACTGACACCCCTCACCTGGGACTTGAGGCTCTCAGGCTTCTCTACCTGTGGTTTCACACAGCTCTCTGAGGATGGTTCTAGAAACCCAAGAAGGGGAACAGCTGTCAGGAGCAAGCTGGCAGAATGAGGCTGCACGAGGTACTGGCAGATAAAGCCCTGCTCCTTCAGTTTTGTTTAGAAAAATGAAGTAATTAACCCCCCCGTCAAATAAGCCTCTACAACGACAAAGTGTTTAAGTTCAGAGGCTGTGAGGAACCACCAAGTGTGGCAGAAACAGCATGAACCCACCATACCCTGCCTGTGCCCTGAGCAATTCCTAATCCACAGCCCTCAACCCCTGCTAGAGCTCCTTCCCCATTGGGGCTTTGCTGCCAAGTCACCACTGCTCTTGTTGGTTACCAGGGGCCTCTTCCTGCTGGGACCTGCCACAGGACACACAGGCCTTGTTAAAGCTCCTCCAGCACCTGCAACAGGGGCTTGAAGACTCTGAACTGCCTTTTTACTGTGCCCAAACACTGTCCCCTAACACACCTGAGACCACTATAGACCCTGACAACTCACACACACCCCCAAGCCTATTATGGACCCTGACGTCCCTTCACATACACAGACCTCAGCCTGATATGGCCCCAACACTATTTGCCCACAACTGAGACCACCACAGACCCCAACAAACAGCCCCTGACACACACCTGAGGCCACTACAGGGCACCCTCACCCCCCTGAGACCACTATAGGTCCATACGTCCTTCACACACACACACACATACACACCCCTGAGCCCGCTGTGGGCCCAACCACCCCTCATACACACGTGAGACCACTCTGGGCCCTAACACCCCTCACACACACGAGCCCCGATGCAAACACCCACACCTGAGGCCACTACGGCCCCTGACACCCCACACTCGCACCCTGCTCTCGCGGTGGGCCCCGCCCCCCGAGCCCGCCGTTCCCCTCCCTCAGACCCCGCGGGACCGCGCAGGCGGCTCAATCGAGCGCCGATGGCGCGGGCGGTGCGCTCCGTGAGGCGGCGCCGCTCAGCGGCCCGGCCTGAGGCGCCAGGAGGTGTAGCCGAGCGCCGAGCGGGGCCGGGCAGGAAGCGGCGGTGACGGGCACGGCCCGGCGGACACGCTCCGTCCCTCTCCTCCTCCTTCTCCTCCTCCTCCTCCTCGTCCCTCCCCGCCAGGGCCCCGCGGACGTGGCCCGCTGCCGCCGGCC
>VZRL01002565.1:1452857-1524045 GCA_013397895.1 Origma solitaria | reverse complement strand
GCAGCGCCGGGGCTGGCAGCGCTTTTGGGGCTGAAAAAGGCGCTTTGTGGGTGCTGCGGCGGCGCGGGGCGCTCGCTGCCGGGACGGAAGGTGCTGGGTGTCCCGGGGTGTCTCATGGCGGGGCCCGCCCGGGGCTGCTCGGGGACGGGGCAGCTCCCGCGGGGCTGCGAGTGCGGAGTCTGGGCGGTCCGAGAGCCCTCGGAGAGCCCGGCCGGGGCAGGACAGAGGTCGGAGAGGGGCGGGATAGGGGCAGGAGGGGGCCAGGACAGGGACAGGATGGGGGGCAGCTGCCCCGCACCTTGTGCCGAGTCCGTGGGACCGGGGACAGCCGCTCCTTCCTTCTCTTCTTCCTTCCCTCCCTGCCGTGTGCCGGGAGCTGTCCCCGGGAACTCCGTGCAAGTCGGAGCTCCAGGACCGCAGCCCCGAGCGGACGGGAACGCCCCGGTGGGAGCGGCAGGAGAGCAGGGCAGAGTAGAGCGGCTGCCTGCCTTCCCCCGGAGCCGGGCACGGCTCGGATAAACGGCGCTGCTCCGTTGGGATTACCCCGGGATCCGTCTGTGAACAGGAATGTGACCTGCTGAATTGAGGGGAAGAGGGAGCTGCGTTTCTGTCGGCTTTGAACGGAGTTGGAAGCAATGACGTAGGTCTGGTGCGAGCAGATGTCTCTGTCCTTTTAATGACATGGAGAAATGATTTGCTGTAGGTGCTGGATGCCATCGAGCAGCACTCGTACTTGCGTGGGAAGGAGAAGGAAGGAGGACACGAGGCAAGTACCGAGCCTTCAAAATTTTGTTTTATATATATCTCTCCTCGTGTTTCCTCATCCCCCTTCCCCAAGAACGTGAGTGGAATGAATTCCCTAATCCTACAACTATGGCAATTCTAAACTTCAGTAGCCCTGGTAGCATCCAGGTTTTCCCTGGTCACTTCCTGAGCCTGGGCAGAACTGAGCAGCTCGGTGCTCAGTTTGCTGTCCCCAGCTGGGCTGTTCTCCCCAGGGTGGGGGAGGACCCAGTGGGACACTGCTCTGGGAGGTGTGTGGAATGCTGGGTTCACACACAGTCCTGCAGCAGCTCCGTGTTTGTTTAAAAACAGCAACGCAGGTTGTGCTGATCTGGCAGGAAGGCTCACTCCCTCCTGGTTGTGCCAGAAGGATTTGGAATCCCCCTGCCCACCTATGTGGATAGAGATCCACGTAAGAAGGTGGAAGCAATCAGGGTTCTGGATGCATTAGGATGCTGTTCCATAATTTAAAGTTACCTGGGTACAGCTGTGCTGGCTGTGGTTTGCGGTGCTCGTGTTGTTTGAGGATGAGTGGGCTCTAGTCTGTTCTCCAAAGTCTGCTGACGTATTTTAACAAATGTTTAGAATGCAGCAGTGCTGACAGTGATGCAGCTTGTTCTGCCAGTGGTCATTGCTTTGATGTATGCTGTACCAGATTTATGAGAGGACACGTGTTGGTGTTTCTGTGTTGATAGTGGATTGTTCGTGGAGAGAGATAATACACCATGTTTGTTCTCTCTGTTTATATGCTTAAAATTGGACTATTTCTGGTAGGTGGCTACTTCTGAGTTCTCAGGGGATAATACAACAATTTAGGGCATGTTGTGAATGTAAACACCTCTCTGTAAACTCTCTTTTAACCCTGACCTTCATACAAATATCTGATGATTCTTTCATGCACCCACAGTGAGGCTGCAAACTGTTCCTATCTACATAAATGTCTCATTTATCAAATCCAGATTTGTTATTTGCTCTCCAACTCGTCATATAACTTCCTCTGGCATCTGATTTGAGGAAACCTTGAGCTGGGTTGTTTCCATCCACGCTTCTCTGTACGAGGGCTTTCAGATTGCAAACTAATTCTTGTTTGTGTGTATTACTTACAGTGATTCTCTGTAAGTACTTCCCTTTTGCTTTGTTGCATCATTATCAGTCAAAAAGGATCTTAGCAAGTCAAAGCTTTTAAAGATGAGATATTTCTACTTGTGTGCATTCGAAATGTGGATCTTGCATCAACTGGGTTTTGCTGTTGGATTTCTTTTCCATAACATGTTGCAAGATGGGGGAGATCTTTCAGCAGAAATGAGCTCTGTCCCTTCTGAGTAACCCGCAGCCTTATCTTAAAGGAAAAACGCTGTTTGTGTGGAGCGGGGCTGGAGTTTGCAGGACTGCTGGGGAGCAGAGGGGGAGCAGAGGCAGGGCAGTGGTCAGTGAGCTTGGACCAGGGGCACAGACTCGTTATTTTCTCCACTTACAGGTTTTTGTTGCAGGTTGTTCTACAGCCTTGTGAAATGCTGCAACATCCAGGTTATGAGAAATGGCAGGGGAGGAGGTGTTTGTGGAACACTTTAATGTATTTGTTGCTTTTACATGAGAAAAAGTATCTGGGGTTAATGTTTTTAAATAGGAAACAGACCTTTTGTTTTAAGGCAGAGCTCAGTCTTCTAACAGGACCCCTCTACAGTTCAGTCACAGCATTTACAGCAAAATGAGTTTGAATAAAAGTGCAGTTTTGTCATCAAAGCTATTCAAAAAGTAGATTTCTATAAAATTCTGTTTCAGCACACGCTCAGTTTTATCACTAGATGTGCTTTCACACATCAGGGAAAAAATTCAAAAAGTGAACCCAAAAGAGTGTTTTGTTTAATGCTTATTATTTTCAAACGACTTCCTTTTTTGAAGGCCGTTGATTAATCCAGAAGGATCTGATTGCCCTTGGCTGTGTAATAAACATGATGCAATTGCTTGGTGCCTGCTTGGTCATCAGTTCTTCCAGGGGCAGCTCAGTGAGTTTCCTGACAGTCTTTTTATCACTCCCTCAAATCACTCTGGCAGCTTTGTTTTAATTTTCTGAGTGCAGAGTGTTTTAGAAAGTACTGATTTGATAAATGTGGGTCAAAAAAAAGGAAATCTCTCTTCTGATTTTTACATGGGCAGCACAGGTGACTTTTTATTGTGATCATGTAGTGGGCACCACTTAAAAGTCGTCACTGGCATTGCATGCCAGGAGCTCTCATCTGTGAGAGCCTCAGCTCCTCATTAACCAGGAGGAAAGTTGAAATAGAAATTAAAGTAAATTAATTGGGTGTGGTCATCCATCTCTTGAGCAACTGAAGGATGCTGGATATCCGAGTTATTTATGGTATCATGGCAGCTTCTGAATCTTTATAAAGCCCCACTTCCAGCATTAAAGAGGAATGTTTCTGACATGATATGTTGCCCTTATTCTGTAGAATTAAACCATGGGAATTCTATTTTCCTTCCTGTTGGAAATATGAAAAATAAATATTTTTAAAGATCAGCAGGTTTTGCTCTAAGATTCAAGAAACCTGGAGTGCTGCTAGTATTAATTTTTTTATTATTTTAAAATTTATTTAAATGAATTAAATACTGAAATTAGGTTCGTTAATAAGGTTGTTCTTATTCAGGGTGGCAAAGAACACATTGGATTTGAGCAGGTTGGAAGATTTCTTGTTTATATACTCATGTTTGGTTGCTTTGCTGGACTTTCCCTTTGTGTCAAAATCATTAGTTTAATTTGTAAGGGCAGGGAAATTTCAGATTTAATATAGGGAGCCTACAAAACAAGTTTGTCTGAGTTGCTAATGAACTAGGCACTTATGCCCTTGGACAGGTAATGGCTTGATGTTGATGTAATTACTATTTTTTCCCCACCCTGACTATTAGGTCAAACTGGACTCTGGTTTATTTAGAATTTAATGAAACCAATCATTCCGTGGGAGTGTGTGGTTGCTCATGGTCCCTCCTTGGCTACTGAAGGCTTTCAAATAGGGACATTCTCACACTTTGGTCTCCATCTGCACCTCCTCCTGCTGTCACTGTTAATTATGATGCAGGGTTAGCTGAGAGCCCAAGAAATTCCTCAAAAGAAGGGCAAATGATGACCTTGGTGTGCCGTGACTTTGATTAGGGATAAGCAGGTTTCGTGCTGCAGGTGATGCTGTGTTTGGGAAGAGAGAGAAAAATCTGTTTGGACTTATCTAAGAAATTGTCACTGTAAGAATGGAGATGTTAACCCAAAATCCTGAATAAACCGTACATTTCCAGCTGCGTTTCCGTGGAGTGTGAAACACACTCATGGGTTTGGTTTGGGTTTTTTACTTTTCTGCAGACTACTCCCCAGGATCACTGTGGTGCAGAACCTGGCACTGGGAGGAGTGAATCTTGTATGCAGTGTATGTGTTTCCACACGTATTAAGCAGTTTAGGATGAAAGGTGTTGGGACTACCAGACACAATCAACATTCTGTGAGCAGGATGTCATTATTAGATTGGAACCGATGAACGTGTGCCAAACCTCATGTGTGGCGAGTCTGTTTTTGGAGAGATGCAAACTGTGCTCACTTCCTACATTAAACCTCATTTTTCCTTAATTTTTTTTTATATGTGAGCTGTGATTCCGTTGCACAGAATCTGGCAGAATATTGAGCAGATTTATTTAGGGTTGCCCTTGAACGTTGTGAGCGTTTAAGCCAGATTTACAGGAACACAGTCAGTGATGATTCATGTGGTGATGATGTTTTTCTCCCTTGTAATGGAACATATGGGACCACATAGCATATGGTACCACTGAAAATTGTTAAACGTGGAGCACTGATTTATTACACAGCAAAAAGGGTTGGGGTTTGCAGTATAACACTGAGCAAAAAGCTTGTAAACAGCTCTGCCTGTTGGTTTGTATTGGGTGCACTACTGTGTTGTGTGGTTATTTCAAAGGATTCCTTTAAATGGAAACAGAATGCTTCCAAAAGTTATGTCTGTTCAGTCTTGTTCTGTGGGATGACAGCTTAAAAACCCTGGAAAAAACTGAAATCCTTTCTCAGATGGGAAGCAGAGGTATTAAAATGTGTCAATAATTTTCTACCCAAAACACCTTCTTTCAGCATTGTCTTTGTGGGGCTTTTTGTCTTTATGTGACTTCTGGAGGGTTGTTTTGGTTTTTTTACTGAAGCAGGGAGAGCAGGGAAACACACACCTTGGTCCTTCCAGTGCACAAGGGAAAGTAGACTAAAGTGCAGCTGCAGAGAACATAAATTCCAGTCACCTATTTCCTTGTGCCCTCCCGTGTTTCTTAACTATTCATCTTTTAGATGATTGTAATTGCCCCAGAGCAGGCATTGCTTGTGCTCTGGCTCTGTAGGGTCCTGCTGCAGAGTAACTGAAGCTCCCTGGTCGTAAAATTACATTGATTAAGCTTTTTCAGAAATGATTTAAGCAAGAAACTTCATTTAAACTTTAGAATGGTGCTTGTGTTTGTTTTGGGGTTTTTTTTTCTAATGACTTCATGCTAAATTTGGTACTGCTTTTGTTAGGCCAAAGATACCTAATTAAGAAAGAATATATATTGTACATTTTTGGCATAAAAATCAGATGAGCCTTGTTCCCTTCACACTTGGTTAGTGACAATCTGCCTCTCAGCTCAAGGTTTGTTGTGTGTTTCTGCTTATCCTGCCTGGCTCAGGTAAAGTTTGACTATGCTGTGTCCTTTAGAATGGCAACAGATATTTGCCGTCATTAAAAACTGCTGTTATTTAATAAAAGGAAGTCATATCTGTCCTTTGGGGAATTAACTAATGACCTCTTGTTACCATCGCCTTCAGGATCTTAGATCCTCCCTTCGCTTGCCTCATCCTTAGTCATAGATTGGAAGAGGAAAACAGGCTTTTTTCCCCTCCCTCCCAACTCTTGAGCAGTTTCTCAACTGGAGATGAACTGATGGTTGACCTAAAGCCTGTGAGGAAACTGAAGTGGGGAACACAAACTCCCTTTCCCCTTGTGGAACATACTGCTGGTGTTAAAACTTACAGCATCTCAATTAACTCTAATTCCCAGCCTTAGCCTGCACATAAAATATTTTTTAAAAAGCGTTAGCCCAAATGAATTTTAATTTATAGCATTTCTAATCTCAACACTGGCAGTGGTGTCAGTTTTAGCTCTTCAAAAGAGGGGAAAAACATTTCTTATCTGGAAAGTATGCGAGTGGCAGAGCAGATAAGATAATTGAGCCCTAAATGTGAGCTGGGATGGAAACAGGCTCTGTTGAGTCAGGTCTCATCCGCTGTGCCACAGTCCAGCGGTGCTTTAATGCATAATAATCCAGGGAGTTTGGTCTTCCTGGGCAGGACACAAGGAATTTTCTCTCTGCTGCTTTTTCATTAAGAGACACGAGCCCTTAGCTCCAGTGTGAGACGTTCGTGTTCTCAGAGTCAGGAGTTTTCTGTCATTTGGGAAGCAGGCAGCCAAAAATAGGATTTTATGGCTCTCCTGCCTGTAACAACAGTTAGCTGCTAAAGTGAGGAATAGAAATAAAAACCCCTTCCAACTTGTTCCTCTCAGGCAGCTTTTTCTCAAAATTTCTTGTGTGCTTTTTATCCGTGGTGTTCTTCCTCTGTGGAGGATTCCAAGAGAAGATAACAAGATAACAAGTATTGGGTTTAGTGTTTTGCTGCAGGAAATGTAGACCAGGAGTTAGACCTGCTGCAGGTATTGAAGCTGTAGTGCAGAAAATGATCTACTTCTTTGTAGTGCCATACGAAAATGCCATAAATCAAAATATATCCGACTTAGTCGTTTGAGAGCTGCAGAAATTACAGGTAAATGTGTGCTAATACAGTCTGAGCAGTTTGAATTATTAACTTGGACAAGTACTGCAGATTTTAGGTGTGTTGGGGACCTTTTCTACATTGCAGCTTTCCAGTTCTTATGTTACAGGGAGATTTCTGCCACTCTGACTTGGTGCCTTAAAGTAGCAGAAAGTTGCTGACTCAGGCTTGTTGTTAATTTGCTTTTTCCTGGCTACCTGAGTATTTCAGAACAACACTTGATATTTTTAGAGCAGTCTTACATTTTTGATATGCTGAGCCCAAACTGGAGGCGGTCAAATAGGATTGTGGTTTGATCTGTTGGACAGTTCGTGCTGGGTCCAGGCTCTGGAGACATTCAGGCAGGCAGAGGGACAGGATCCCTGTTCCAGTGCTGTGCAAGCTGCTGCTTGGAGCCCCAGGCTACCACTGCAGCTCTGCTGGTGTTTAAGGTCAACTCCTTGCAAATATTTTAGCAAGGCTTATATTCAAATGCTATTTATAAGACCAGACTAATTTCTTTCCTCATAATGATGGCCTTTTGGCTGATGACAGGGCTGGAATCTGGAAGATCTGGATTCTGTATGCCACTAGTCAGCTGTGTATCCACAGGGAAGTTGTTTGCCAGCTTTCTGCCTCACTTTTTATCTGTACTTAAATAAAAAAAAAAGAAAATAAAGGCTGACTAATACCTGCCTCACAGGCTGCGAGAGCACAGTTAGCAACCTCCTGCTGTAAGATCTTTGGAAAACACTGCAGGAATGTTCAAGGGGTTTATTATGGTTAAGGTCCTGCAATGAGAGAACTGGTTAAGCCTGGCTTATTGTTAGACTGTTCATTAAAAGAGCCTTAATGGCTGAAGCTCTGATAGTGGCTGTTCCCTGGCTTCACCTGCAATTACCCCGGGCAGATCCAGGCTGCTGCAATTCCGAGCTCTGGAGTGGTCTGGAGCAGAACTGGAGCATATGCAGGGATGTTCGAGCCTGCCTTGAGCGCTCCGCTGCGATTTCACGGCTGGCTTTGCATGCAGGTCATGCCGTAGCCTCAGTGAATTTTGGCAGTTCAGCATCGTGATGATGACTTATTCTGCCACTAGTGAGCCCTTAGCACCTTCATGCCAGAAGAAATGCTATATAATCAGCTGGATTTTTCCTGTGTGCCTGCCTAACTTGGAATTTGCCCTGCTTTCACTTTGTAAATTGAAGAAAATGAAAAAAAAAATCTTTAAAAAAAAATGTATTAGACAACAGAAATTTTAGTACCTAGTATTAAAGGTGTAAACTGACTATTAAAAACCTCTTAGATTTGGTGATCTTCAAGCTCAGGTCTTTTGACAATTTGTGAAATTTTTGTGTTGAATGCTCATGTTGTGGTTTGTAAAATAAATTTGATAGTATATTTAGAAAGCGTCTGTCAGAATTTTATCCCTTTTGGCCACCATTATGATAATGTAATCATGCAAGAAAAGGAGAAATCCCCATTTTTGGAAAATTTAGATATCAGTGGTTTTTTCCTAAACCAAATAACCTTGTTAGTCATTAGCAATAGTAGCTTATTAAATTTTAACAACTTTCTTAAAATTCACACTCACTTGAAAGTCAAGACACAGTCTTGACAGCTGGAGGTCCAAATCAAGACAGTTTTATTTATCTTTGCAGTTTCATCTCTTTATTATTGTATACATAAGTTGTTTTCTGTGTCTTGGCAGATTTGAAAGGTATTGACTGAAAGAAAAATAGAAACTTGGATTCCTATTGAAACACGGGGCTGGAGGAGGTAGGGATCAGGGACTGGGGACAGGAAATGGATTGGTCATGAATTGAAATTCATGAGTCTGTAAATTAATATGAATTTTGAGCTGGTTTTAGTGCTGAATCAAAACCAGCTGTTATCCCACCTCTCCTTTCTCCCACTGAGCTGTGTTGGCACTAACCTTTGTGCTACCAGAGGGTGGTACAGATTGGTCCAGCTCTGGAATAACCATGGGAGCAAAGCCAGAGGTTTGGAGACAGAACAGACAGAGGGAGGATGAGGATGGGGCTGGAAGGTACAAACTTCTCCTGCTAAATTACACTGTATCTTTCTAAAAAATAAAAAATAAACCAAACAAAAACCCTCCTATGCTACCGCTGGCTTTCAGTAAATGAGTAAATTAACGAGTTTCACTTTCTGTTTCTTGGGCATGGGTTGGGTCCAGCAGCATTTGGGTTGCCCTGTGGAAGACTTAAATCATTGTTAACACTACCTCCTTTCACTGGGTTTTACCTTGTTTTCTGAAGAGCTTTTTATGGGAAACCCAAGTTTGACACTTCCTATTACTGTTGTATTTCATATTTCAGGTATACAGTGGCTTTTTTAAAGTTAGGCCATGGCCCCACATGACAGAAATCATCTGAAGATGAAAAGTTACTTCTTAATATTTAATCCTATTTGTTCTTAAAGTGTGAGAATTACTTACAGTATGTAACCAAGATCTTGAAGTTAGAAAAGGAAGCACCAATTTATATTAATTGGCCACAAACAGAGCGTTTCATTAATACAAAGGAGGAAAGTTTGTTTTTTCTTCCGGAAGTTCATTATTTTGGGTAAACAGCACAGCACAAGAGAAGCCTTTCTGAGCACTGCTAAGCCCACCTGGCTTCCAAAGCCACCCAGGCAATTTGTGGTGGGTGTTTAAAGAATAAAACACCTCAGTTAAAGAGCATTTGGCTCTTGGTAGCAGGGCCTCCCCATCCAGAGAGAGTTTGCAGCTGCCGTCAGTGAAGTTGTGGGTAAGCGCCTCAAGGGCGTGGAGAGAGGAAGTCAAAAAACTCTCATATTTATGATCTCTATCTCTGAACAAAGGGGACGCTTAATTGGTGTCATCATTCATAAATGAGGAACTCTTGCAAAGCAGAGCTGAAGGGCTGATTGTCAGGACGAAACCCCCTCTGTATCCTGTGCCATTCCAGCAGTTTGGAAGCTGTGTTGGGGATGGGGTTGTGGAGGTGAAGAGTTACCACTCACTCACCCTGGGGGCCTGGCCGGAGGAACTTCCGAGTGCTGACGTTGCAGAACCACAGGGGTTTGCTGCTGCTATTTGTAGCAGGGGGATGTGGGGCACAGTCTGCCTCCCCCAGCTGAGCACGGAGTGCAGAAACCCTGCAAAACTCATTTTCTTCATCAATTCAGAGATGGCTCTGCTGGTCGGGGCAGCTGGGGGAGTAGTGATGGTTGGGTTGGTTTTTAAGAAATAGGGGATTTAACCACCAAAGAGCAAAAGCTGGTGCTGAGGGGTGGCCGGGGAGCTGTGTGTCTGTGCGATGGGGAAGGTTTTGGTTCCTGTTTGGGGGTGTCCACGCCCTGGGCAGGCTGCTGTGCCCAGCAGGTAGTGCTCCCTCTGGAGCAGGATGATGCCAGCTCCATGGCCTGGAGCCTTCTGCTGCACTTCCTGGGGATTTGTTGGTCTTTTTACTGGAAGGGCACCAGTAGACAAAAAATTCTTCTTTTTTAAATTTTGATTCCATAAACTGTCATGTGATGTATTCTGTCTTCTCAGGGGAAGATCTGTAGGCAGTGTACAGGGCTTTTCTTGTTCAGGAATTTGTGTGATGTCTTTTTTTTTTAGGTCAGGTCAGGGGAGAGCACTTTGCCTTTTTATTGGGAGCTTGCAAAAGTTGAGGAGGATCTTTGCTGCATTTGTAGATTATTCTGATGTCTTGGACTACCTTCGAGTGGGACATCCGCACAACTGAGTTTTAGTTTCACATTATCATACATTTCCTTTTTTTTCCTCTCCTCCCCCCACTGTTGTTATCATCCTTTTTTCTATGTACAAAAAGTAAATATCAAATACACCTAAAATGTTCTCCTTAAAAGACTGGATATTCAGGGGTTTGATCCCTGTATTGGCATAGCAGTGAGATAAATTAATGTGCTGATGTTCTATACTGAGATTGGGGGGGAAAAAGAGTTAATGAGCCATCTGGGTGGAGGGAGCAAACCTCAGAAATGAAAATTGCTTTTCTGTTTTACAACAAGTCAAAATATTTTGGAATTAAAAGCAAAACCAAAGCTGAGTAAATTGATTTTTTTTTTTTAACTACTTGTACTTAGTGCTTATTTTATGTAATTAGTGGGGCGTGACTTTAAGTTCTGGGCAGGAGAACTTTGTGGCTTGTTAGCATCGGGTTGAGCCTGTGATGTTGCAATGAAGAAGGAAGTGAGCGTGTGTCTGCTTGGGGAGGGGGAGAGCAAAGCACTTCTGCCTGCCTACACAAGGTGGGAATTGCAGCTGGCTTAGTATTTTTAGCTTCAGAATACCTCACTGTGAATGTGAATTTTGGTTTTTTCCTGTTAATCAGAATGTTTGGTAAATTAAACTCTCAGTTACTGTTTTAAAGATGTTTCTTCTTACCAAAATGCACTAAAGAGATGAGTTTTTCATTCCAGTTTTATTTATTAAAGATTTTCGGTTTTTTTTAAACCTCCAAATTGACAGGGCTGGGTGTGAAACTTGTCACAAGTGTCTCTATCTGCTGTTGGTTTTTTGCAGTTGTGCATCCATAGCTAAGGGTAGAGGCATAGTAGGGATTGCAGGGAGAGGTGAGGCTTTATAGATCAGCCTCTCCAGGTTAATTAAAGGGGGGGAAATATGGAAAAATAGTGGGGTCTGAGTTTGTTCCCTCATTGAAAAAACATGCAGCAATAAGGACTTTTTAAGGGTAGGAGGGAGAGGCAAGAGAGAGCCTCAGTTTCCATCAGTGTTTTCCAGTCATTTGCTGTAACAGTGATTCACTTCTGTTCAGCTGTTCATCCTGGCCTGAGGTGAGACATATAGAATGTTTCTATTTTAAGCTCTTCAGCATAATGGATGAATAAACTCACCCTTCCTATGCTGGTTTTTGCCTCAGTGGGTGAGCTTTCCTTCCTGGGATCTCTGTTTTGCTGCACTTGGCCTAAAATATTCGCCGTCTGAAAGCTCTTGGTGTGCTCTCAACTCCGGTGGAAGAAAACGTTCTGATCATTTTGCTTCAGGGTTGCTGATCTTAAACTGCACTGTTAAAAATAACAATATTTCTGAAGGCACACAGTGATGTTTGCCTGGCTCCCTGCCCTTCCCCCCCAATATTAGATGTGATTAAATGGCACCAAAACTCAGCAATCCTTAGGTCAAGTGCATGTGCGTTTGCTGCAGCATTAATAGTGGTTATTCCAGCTTTCTTAAAGAAAATTGAGGATGTTTTAATAAATGGAAGTCTCCTGCTTGCCACAGCAAGTACCACACAAGCGGTTTATGTACCAGGGCATGGAGTTTTGAAATTATTTTCGCACTGCTTTAAACTGTCTCATGCTGACTCAGTTTGGCTGTCAAAGGCTGAAGTCTTGTGATCCAGAGCAAGGGGTTTTTTCTGCTGGGAGAATAGGTGTATCCTGGAGATCAGTTTTTCTCTGTTACCAAAGCATTTTTTATGTTGATCTTGAAGGATCTGCTTTCCCCAAAGCCCATTTCACTCGCTGAGCTTTGGGACCAGCCTGTCTTTGCCACTGTTTGTGGTGGCGTTTTCACATTTTCTGCTTAAGAAGCTTCATTGAAATCTAGATTGTCTGATCTGAAATCAGACCTGAGGGGAAATGTTTTGAATTATGGGTTCAACAAACCCACTCTGGAAAGAAAGGGCAAAAAGGCATTTCCAGTCTGATTGTGGCAGAAGAACTGTAACTGTCTAAATTCCTTGTAGCTTTTCCAGGGTCTTTCAATAATAATCTGGGCATATTCCACTGTTTTCAGAAGCAGCTTTCAAATTTTATCCTCCCTCTTAAATTAAATGCCAAATGGTGCATTTACTGAATTGAATCAAGAAACCTCTGATGGTTCGAATGGAAATCTTGAGGCCATGTGTAAGGCTGCCAGATTTATCTGCTGAGGTGTGGAACTCAGAGCAGGTAGTTAAAGGCTCTGCTGCCTTTTTTGGGACTGACTTAAACCCAGATCCCGAACCATACCAGAAAACAAATGAAATTTTGCTGTGGAATTTGTTTGAAAAGCTTTCCAGCATTAGAACATTTGCTGGCCTGTATTTAATTTTAATGATGTTATTTTTTAGTTGGCTGTCAAAAACATGCTTCAGATGAATACAATACACTCTTCTTTATGTGCTGGTCATCTTGTTCCTTGTCCTTAAAGTGCTTGGGCTCTGTGTGTCCGTGTTCGGGAAGATAGTGCAGCCTTTTGAAGGACACATTTTCTGTGCAGCCTTTAAAATCTCCCAGGTTTGTTGAGTGTTTGCCTTGGGTTACCCTTTGAGATTTACAGGGCCCTTTGTGTTTGTTTTGACTGTTACTTTATCTCACTTTCTCAGTAAGTCCAGTCTCTTCTGGCCCTGAGTGATAGGAGGGGAGGATTAGGAAGTTCTGGGAGCCTGAGTTTGGAATGCTGTGCTTCAGGGTGCCTGCTTGGATTCTTTTCCTTAGCCTTTGTGTTGATTAGATGTTTGAAAGGGCTGTAAAGGTACTGTGATGATAGAAATGAATTAAATGGATAAATGTCTTAATCACTCAGATGTGAAATGGCCTTTCCCATGGCGTTCTTGGGTACTGGCCATCTTTGGTGACAAAACGCTCCAATGTCCTGCCCTTGCACAGAGAAGGAGCTTCCTCAGCTCATGTTTTAATTTTTAAGCTTGATACTGACATTTCACTTTCAGGTTTGGGAGCTGTTTTACACTGCAGACACAGAAGTCAGTGGTCATATTTACAGTATAGTGGTTGGTTAATAAATGTCCCCACGGCAGGCTGGGGGATGTTTTCCTGTGTGTTGCTCTGCACACGCTGTGGGAATGGCTCTGTCTTCCTGAGTAACACACAGCAATAATGCACATGAAATGGGTTTTAAAACACTATGGAAAAGTGACAGTGCTTACATTCAGCTCTTTGCCAGAGCTATGAATGATGCAGTGTTAAGAGAGCTGGTGGTCGGTCTGTACATTGAAGGATTCATTCAGATGTACTTGTGGAAAAGAGCATTTTAAATCTGCTTATTCATCCAGTGCCAGCACAGGTAAAATCTTGGGATCTTCCTTTTGTCCAGCCTAGGTGAGTGCAGAGCTGCAGTGTAAGATTCCTGATGCCTGTGAGTGTAATTCAGGCTGTGCAGTGCTGTGCTGAGAGCTGAGCTCCTCCTGCATCCATCAGGGCCCCTCAGGGATGCTGTGCTTCGTGGGCACCGGCGGCTGAAACTCAAACTGGGGCAGCCAGGTCACTGCACGGATGCTGCAGATGTTCCTGGGGTGGAGCTTCTGGCCACGACTGACCCTGTGTGCCCAGCAGCCCTTACGGCTTGGAGACACTGCTGGATCATAAACCTTGCTTTAGAAAATCAGTTCTTGGGAGCAGCAGGGCTGTGCTTGTCTCCATCAAACAGTTAAGCTACTTAGAAGCCCCAGTTTTAATCTTGAGGG
Organism: Origma solitaria; assembly: GCA_013397895.1. Taxonomy (NCBI): domain Eukaryota; kingdom Metazoa; phylum Chordata; class Aves; order Passeriformes; family Acanthizidae; genus Origma; species Origma solitaria. The sequence continues at coordinate 1,510,002 of VZRL01002565.1, read as the reverse complement.
AGAAGGAAATGGGGGTGTTGCAAGCACACCTTATATAATACACATAATTACTGACATTGCCCACACTTCTGGTACTAATACCAACTCCTGGGCATGCAGTTGGCACTTCACCAGGAAGGTGACACATGACAAATGTGTTATGGCCATTTTGCTGAGCATGTTTCCTCTAGCAGCTGCCCATGAGCTGCTCTTCAGACTCCCAGAGATCTCTGACAAATCTAGTTTGGTTTGTGTTTCAATAGTGCTTCCTGTGGCATAACTTAAAATGCATTAGGGCAGATGGTTGCCATTGTATGCACAGGCCTGTCTATGCACTTTCCTGTTGCTTCAGGGAATTTGGATTTGTGTTTTTGGGAAAGCAGCAGGGACCGGAGGATTAAGTAGACTTGCAAACGCAGAAGTTTTGGTTATAGTATTCAGATTTTGTGTCTTCGTCTCATCTTTGTGGCACTGATTGCAGCTAAATACAGGACACTATATTAACATGCTTGTGTTGACATCTGTTGACTCTGCTTTGGTATTGAGTGAATGCAATTGAAGGCCATATGATGTCTGAAAAGAGAAGGAATCCTGATAGAATTGATACTCTCCTTCAGAACCAAAGCCAGCTATGGATTCCTGCAGCCTGGTCTGTGCCTTACTTTGTTGCTGCCAGCTGTAATGGTCTGATACTTCAGCACAAACCCTTAATTTAGTGTTAATATTTGCAAAGACTTCCAGCTCTACTTCACATCAGGTGTTTTCTGAAAAGCCCCTGACCAGAAATCTTCTAAAGAAAATTCAGCATCTGGGAAAAAAATTCATCTTGGGTGATGCCTGATGCTGGCAAGTGGGTTCCAGGAGTGCTTGGTGAAAATTAGTGAATTTTGTTCTGTGTCCATGCTCTTCTGTAAGCAGCTGTCCTTCCAGTTGCTCGTTCTTGTTGGATTTGTTTTAGGCTCACTCCATTGATGAATGAGGATCTGACTTTCAGGTATTCAAAAGTGAGGTGGAATTTCTCTTTCGTCCTCCTGGATTTTTATCAAGAGTCCTGGTAATTCAAGAAGGCCATGGTGTACTCTCTGAAGGTGAGACTGCTGCTATTTGGTAATTCTAGGAGCCCCAGCCCTTATCAGGAAGGGTTATTAGTTGGCTGCTTGCACACAAATGTCTGAGCTCTTGTCAGATTAGAAGCCAAACCCAAAAATGTATCTTTAATTTGAAATACATAACCAGTGCTCCAAGAACTGTGTGAATCTTCATTGCAGTCCTACAGCCATTCACTTTCTTTGCAGCTGTTTTGATCATGGACTAAAAATATTGAAATTGGTCAAAACAATGTAAAACAACTTCCTAAGTTTGGATTGGACCTTGAATTTGTGCCTAGCAAAAGACTCGGTACCTGCTAAAGTGAAAACCAGTTCTGTGCTGTCAGTGAGGCCGCGTTCCTTCCTTAGAGGCCACCTGGTAACGTGACCTGACTCTTAAAATCCAAATTATTTCGACTGACCAGCCTGAAACCTCAGGTAAGTTTGAATTTTGCACATCACAGTCCCTCTGTTACAGTGGTAACTTGTTTGGAAGGAAGAGGTGGACACCAGCAGGATGCTTTTAAGCTCGGGGTTTACTCTAGAGGCAGCAGCTGCTGTGGATGTGTCCTCAGAGAGGATTTCGTGGGGCTGTCACACATCTGAGTGAGGGGACAGTGACAGATCCAGCTGTTGGCAGAGCGAATCCCAAGTATCTCTGTGACTGGGAGCATCTGGGGATGTAGGAAGCAGTGTGGCTGTTAAAAATGAGGCATCTCTAGTCTGGTGTTTTGAATGGCGAGAAATCAGGTGAGAAAGAGTTTGATCCTGTGTAGTTTTATCTAAAACAGAAGGTGCAGGGGGAGAACTGAGATTATTTAAAGTTTGGGGAGGGACAGATGTGGTAAGAGATTATAGAGTTAATGATGGAGCACTTGCAAATGGAGGCAAGTGCTGTGGGGTGTTGCTTTGTTGCATATTTACTTCCCTTCTGCAAAATGTCCTCAAATTCCTGCAATTTATTTAAATTAGTTTCTCTTCTTCCAGTCTCTTCTGACCTTTAATGTTTCTTGGCAAAATTTACATCGCATCCAAATTAAACTGGGAAATATTTTCCCAAAATAATCATTCTAATTGTAATCTCTTCTTTGAAATCTGCAGTGAGTATGTTAAATATAATGTACATTTATTGATAGAAGTTATTTCTTCTCATTTGTGTGGGTGTTATATATAGGCACATCACTGTTTCAGTCACTGGCTGCCTGACTGGTTCCTAGAAAATACAGGGGAATTTCCTTCCATGACTCATCTTGGAAGTAGCAGATGCTCCACGCTCTCAAGCTGTGTATGGTAGCTCTGGAGTCTCAATAAATTTAATTGAGTGTTGGGGACACAAAAATATATTGGATTACTGTAATAATTACACACTGCTACTATTTATCCCTTTTTAATGAGGATACTTAAGCAAAATCCTTATAAAGGTGCTGGTGCTTTCTTCCCTTTCTGTCCTTTAGCACTGCTGTGAAAATGTGTTTCTGCTTTGAAATTTCATTTTTACCCTGCTGTCATCGGGGGGGAGTGACTCTAGTTTTAGTACCCTACAATTCTGAGGAACCTTCCCCCATTTTTTCTTTTCCTTTTTGAAAGTGGCCCCTGAGCCACATGTCGCTCGCAAGCGGTTCCAGTCCCTTAGCAGCAGCAGATTGTGTCGCTGGCAGTGGGTCTGTGCTCCTGGGCACTTCTGGCTACCTGCTGACCCCAGATACAGAAACGAGTCCGGGAGTGCTGTGCCATGGCCAGCAGGCTCACAGGGGCCTCTGCAGGGTCTGGAACGGGGCAGGTTCATGGTCAGTGAGATCACACTGGATGTGCAGCAGCACGGGGAGGATGGGGTTAAACATGTGCTGGCACTGTGCCTTGCTGGGATGTCCATCGTGCTGGGATTTGAAGAGACAAGGAGCTGCTGGGCTGGAGGTGATGGGGATGCCTGGCATGGAACACAGCTCCTTCTGCCGGGGAAGAGGCAGGAGGGTGGAGAAGACAGGTGGTTTGAAGGGATATGGAAGGGAGTGGCTCTCCTGCAAGCTGAGCGTGTGAGATGAGATACCCAGAGCTGCCTTGCAGAGTCCAGGAATCAGTTCCCATTTCTGCGTTATCCAAATAAACCCAACCTGCTGCTTCAGCAGCTGTTGTGCCTGTTTCTTCCAGCATGGAGGTCTGGATTCCCACGCAGGGACAGGTCTTGCCTGGAGACACACGCTGCTCCAGAGGAGCCCTGGAGTGTCACTGGAATGCTGTCGTGTCCAGTACCACTTCAAATCTAAGAAATCCTTATGGCTTGCCCTTTTCCACAGCAAAGTGAGGGTTGGCTTGCTGAGGGTGAAATTTAAAGCTTTGGAAGCAGTGGAATTCCAGGCTGTTGGTGTGCAGGGCTCTGTGGGATGCCCTTACCCAGCTCCTTTGTGTGGAAACTAAAACTTGGAGACACAGGACCATCTCATGCTTGGGGAATATTCCCTGAGTTTGCTCCTTTGGCTGCCCAAGATCTGTGATATTTGTCTTCCTGATGTGTATTATGAATATATTTTAATGTGAAGCTTATCAGGCTGGGAATGTCACCAATCCTGGTGTTGGGGCTAATCTGAAAGGGAACAGAGAAACACTAGCTGGGCTTCTCAGCCCTCAGTTTTGGGTGGCAGATCCTTTGTTCAGAAGCACTAAATGTGCAACGTGTGCCTTACCTTCCAGGACCTGCAGTGAAATATATGAGGAAGGATGGAATTATGTTGTTACTTGAGGTTTTCCTGGGAAAAGGGCAAGTCCTTAAGTGCTTTTCCTACTCTGGTGCCTCCTCAGGATTGCAGAAATGGCCTTTTGCTGTAGTGCCACTGGAGCGAGCAGCAGCTCTCAGTGGGAAACTGCAGCCTTGCCTTTGGCCGAGGAGGCAGTTCTGCAAAGGCAGGCCCAGCTGGTGGTTCCCAGCCCCACTCTGGGGTGAGTGGGACACGGAGGGGGCCCCGTCCCTGCCGTGCCTGGAAAAGAGGAAGCCTGGAGCTGAACCTCGCCGCGCTGCACTTCTGTAGAGAGCAAGATGAGGAGAGGCAGTTCCTCTGCTGGGCTTCATGTATGATTAATGGAGAGTTTAAGCACAGTATAGGCTTGCTCTGTAACCTTGCTGTGCTCCTCATATTCTCTGGGAAAGTTTGCTTCTCTCCAAAGAAACGTGTACCTGAGTTTTTCCAACAGTGCCTGCATGCAGCGTCATCTCAAATGGTTGGAAGCTTCTGTGTTTGAGTTTGCAAGATAAATTCTGTGGTTATTTCTGATTTTTTTTTTTTTTCCAAAATCACATAATACTGAAGTTTGGCTGGGTTAGAAATACTTAGTTCTGGTGTGCCTTGTTTGTATACAAATATTTGGTGTTTTACTCCTGTAGTTACACTTCTGAAAGTGTTGATTTTTTTTCAGTATTATGAAGAAAAATTACAAAACCGTGTGGCCTTTTAGTACAAAACGGCTTAGCAGAAAAGTTCAGTGCAGCTTCCTTTGAAGGCTCTCCCTCCTTGGAGGCAACTGGTTTAAAATTATAGGTTGTGTGTGTAAAACTCATGGTAGCTCTTCCAAGACCATTCTTGTTGTCATATTAGATTTAGTTATACACTTGTACTAGGTATTGATTAGTTAGAAAGACCCAAAAAGGAGTTTTTTCCCTATTCTTCCTGCCTAGAGTTTCCTTTTCTAGTGGGAGGGGTGCCTAGAAGCCCCTGTGCAGTAATGACCCTGATACAGGTGACTTTCTAAAGTTCCCTGAGCCCCTTCAGGATTTTGGGCTGACATGACCGTACAGTAAAATATTGAACTATCACCAATTTATTAGTTAATACCACATTTTTTCATTCTTATAATTAGTGGCAACATGTCTCTGTCTGCAGAAAACCACATTTCATTCACAGAGCGTTTCGGCTGTGCTTAATATTAACCAGAACAAAATAATGAGCGCTGCAATTGAGAAGCTGTCCCCAGCTAAAAATATTCCTCACTTAGAGCGTGGGATTGGATTCTTTCATAGTTTTACTACAAATATCCCCTTAGGTTCATTATGCCTCGGATGCTGAATCCATAAAATAGGGCTGTTAATATGTACACGAGGCACCAAGTAGTGCTGGAGACTTTCAAAAACTGATAATTCCTTGATTTATTCATAAAGCAGGGAGCATAACTCTTGAAAATTTGATCAGATGCCAGTTCCTTCAGTAGCCACTCGATCCAGAAACCTTTTTATAGCTGTGCTAACATCTCTGAGGACTGTTAGGCTTAATTAATGTTTAAGACTCTTGTGCAGAACATGTCATAAAAAGGGAAGTTCTTCTGAGGGAGCGAGGGGAGGCAGGCAGGAATTTGGCTTCGGGGAATGGGAAGGCAAAGGAGGTACCAGCATTTAAGTTGAGTAAGTTTGTGTCTCTTCTCTCACTTAAAAATACCTTTTCAGTGGTTTTTAGAGAATTACTGTTATTTGGGGTGTTGAATTGACAGGTGTGTGTGCAAGATTCTTCACATGGACTTTCTTTTAGATATTGAAAAGCCAGTCTAGGATATAAAAAACACAGAATGGCTTTCTTTAAAGTGTGTATCTGCCACAAAAAAAGAAGGCTTTTTTCTGTGGTATGAGTAGGGCTAAGCCTGATGAAATGGTCCTGAAAATGTTCGCTGTCAGGCAAAACACTTTAATTTCTCCCATCTGCAAAACAAAATAATATTTATATTCTCTCAAGGGTCTAGTGAGGGGACGATTTCTCTGGGAAACTGAACATCTTTTTCTTGTACATAAACTTGTTATGGATCCAAAAATGAATATTTTCTCATGAGCACTGACATCTCCCTGCACAAATACCTTCAGGGCTATGCAGAATATTATCAAACAGCAGAAAATCTTTATCCTGTGGGCATGTCTGGTGCTTCTGGGGCTGCAGTGGGGTTGGCTGATATTCTTCATCAGGAGAAAATTGGTTTCATCTATTGACAACTTGCTTAACAAAGGAACCGACCCCCTCAAACCTCATTTCCCTGCTCTCCTTCCTCAACACACACTTCCCCAAAATCTAAGTTACGAACAGTAAAATATTAAATGGAAAAGAAGCTGTAATCACAAGGCAGGAGTGGTTGCATAGATGTTTGTAGATGCTTACCTGGGGAAAAAAAAGTTGGATTATTTCAGAAGAATTTGCCTTAATGCTGTGACAGGTGTATTTTTGGGGTTTAGAACTCTGTGTCTCATATAAATACATTTCATAGAAGAATTTAAGCTGAGTATCCACCCCCAAACAGGTGAAGTTCACATCATGAACTGAGAGGAGAACGGAATGTGGGAAAACAGGAGGTTTATCCAGCCCTGGTGCTGGGGAAGGACTTCAGTCTGTCTTAGTAGAAAGCAGAAGTGGAATAGACTGATGTAAATGACTGATTTTTTTTTTTCTGATTTAAGTCCAACAACATCACCTGCAGGGGAAAACAGTGTTGGCAAAGATGTTCCTGGTGATGAAAGCTTTACTGGAGCAGTTAAGCTTAGTTGTCTTCAGACAAAAACCTCATGTTTTATTTAATCTCCATTCAGGCTTTTTCTTTCCCCCTGGTTAAAAAGGTAACAAGTAGGGCATCGAGATCATATCAGTGAATGAAGTTTAGATGCTTTATTCAGCAAAAAGACCATTTTGGTCTCTCTTTAAAAAGTTTAATTGCTTAATTGCATGAGATTTAAGATTACGATACTGAAATTCTATTACAGTGTTCAAAGCCTGCTTTGTTTAGCATTGCTGCCAAGGCAAGGTTTGCAGGAAAAAAAAGTACTGGAGCATTTTTTTACTAGAAAATGCAGAGCTTTTTCTAAAAGCAAGGATGCCCAGCCTTATCTGGTGGTCTTGAGCTCTGATTTTTTTTTTTTTTTTTTTCCCCCTGCTAAGATAGCCTTGCTACAGCAGAGGATGTAAATAAGCACTTGTGTAACCAGGGCCTTGCTCACATAGTTGTGGTGGTTTGGAGCTATTTTATCTCAATATCTGTCCAAATAAACAAAGCTTGAAGTGGTCAAGCAATGCCTGAATATTTCTCTCTGGAAAGCACTGGGCTGTAGCTGCTCAAGTGGCTGTGAGAAAGTTGTTTAGATCAAATCAGGCAATCGTGGAGCACTGGGGTGCTTCATGGCAATATTTGCGTTGTTTTAGTTCTGGTCATGGTCAGATGGAGCTATTTTTTGGTGTTTTCCAGTCCTGAGCCAGCTGTGGTGGTGGCAGGATCCATGGAATGCTGCTCGCTGTTTTGATCAGTTTTATCTGCAGTAACCATACTTCAAATGACTCTGATTCCCAGAACATCCTTGGAATAAGTTTGACAGTTCCAAAGAGCCCTAGAAAGCATAACTGGAATTTGTCTGTTAGATGAAAACAAATCTACAGAGAGGGAAAAGCGGTTTTTGCTCTCCTTGCTTCACAAATTTGCCACAGAAATAGGAAACAGCTCAAGAGTTTTTATTCATTATCTTCAGCTGTCACTCTCGACATTGTTGGAATGCACTGAAGTACTACATGAAATAGATCTATAATATTTGGTGAGGATAATTTCTTACCAGGAACAATAAACGTGGCTTAAAACAGTTTTTGTTACTTGTCAGGTTAACAACAGGTTTGGAGTCAGATGGTTTGAGCAGGTGTATGCGAAGGAAAGAAAAGAGTGAAGTGAGGAGGGAACGTGCTGGATTGCTGTGGGAGTCTGACAGGGATTTACTGTCAAATTCTGGATCGAGGGAGAGAATTCCTGGAGGAAATCCATAGGGAAGTGACATGTGGTGCACTTGTATGGGATTGAGGAGGATGCTGAGCTGGGTCTCCTAAGCCATGGGGACAAAACTTGGGAGTTGCTGCTGGGATTTTGCTTTGGTCCTGGGCTTGGGCTGCCCACGTGATCTCCTCACTGAAGTGAAATTTTTCTGTTTTCCACTGCAATTATCAATTACCTGAGCTCTTCAATCCAGCTATTGCAAACTGGTGAATTCATCGATTCATCCAGGTATTGTTGCTATAATCAGAATAGAAACATATAATATTTGTATATCCATCCATACTTTTGGCCATGGCTTCCTGTCATTGCATTTATCCCGACACTCCATTTGCCTATTTCTGACTGCCTCTGCATGCTGAGCAGATGTTTTCAGAGAGCTGTCTACAGCAACCCCCAGGTCTTTTTCCTGTGTGCTTACAATTAATTTCAAATTCAGCAATGTGTAGAGCAGCTGAAAATATTACTACTGCTGTCTGTTACCCTATTTTTGTACCAAATGCATTTCATCAGGCCCTGTTCTGCTGCTGAGATCTCCCAGGTCTGGGTCACTCAAGGTGGACCTGGCTGTGTCTTTTTAACATAATGATTTATCACCTCTGCTATGAATTAATGTTATGTACACGATAAGTGACCGAAACCCATTCAGTGGTGCTAAATTTAATATACACAAATGTGTGTCATTACTCCAGCAGCCTGTCTCAAAAATAGCAAACTGCTAAATGGCTTTTTTGGTGGTGGTTCAAAATAGTAAATTATCATTAGAGCAAAAATAAAGCTCAGTCATATCTTAGAGCAATCTCTGCATGGCTCTTCCTGTGCAGTGTTTGCCAATAAGCCTGGATTTTTGTTAGCCATTGAACACACATTCCAGCATCAGCTGCCAGTTCCTTGGCTGCTGTCATGCAGAAATAGAGATCTTTCTAAATTGTAGTGGCCTTTCATTTTGCTTTGCTATCCTTTTCATTATATTTTCTTGTTTTAATGATGTCTCTGACCTGAATTTCTCTTGCCTGTTCCCCTTGCCCTCAAATGCCAGCGTGTCTGTCACTGCCACCCACAGAAGTGCCCCTTTGTCCCTGCAGCCCCCCTGCCAAATGCTGTCACTTGGTGTTTTTGTGCAGTGATCTGATGTGATTTGGGGACTTGACAGAGAAGTTGGGCCAGCAATTAGGAAGTTTGACCCTCCCCTCCTGATGGCTCCCTTTGCTGGGCTCTGTGAGGCTTCAGATGTCTCCATGGGGAGCCCAGAGAATTGAATTTTAGCTTTGATAACAATTTTTCCAGCTGATATCCGTGGTGCCTTTTGCAGCATCCGTTTTTCATTTTTGGGAATTGCAGCAGACACAAATGCACTCACTGTTTGTGCTAAAAGCTTTTCTAGTGGGTTGGAAGGGAACTGCTGCTCACCCGATTATGTTCGTATCACAGCAAATTGCACTGCTAAAGCACCTCATAAAATACTCCGTTTCCATGGTGATTTACCTTCCACTTTCCCTAAAAGGACCCACTCGGTCCTGGGAGACAGACTCTACTTTTTTGCCTGTGAGAAGATTAGTCACATCCTTTATTTTCCCCTTAGTTCTGCCTTGTTTTCTTGAGGACACCAAGTAGTTTGAGTTTACTGATCATTTTTTTTCTCTCTGCCTTTAACATTCTGAAATATTAAATCTCGGCACATTAAAGCTCATCTGAGGATGTCCCTGTGCGCGAGGATGCAGCGCTGAAACTCACACTTGGAATTTCAAGTGGAAAAGTGAAATTCAAAGCGTAGATTATTTAAAATGAGAATTGAAGTCAGTTGAAGCTGTGTGGTGATTCTTCAATGCTGCAATGCTAATTAAAAAAAATTCAAAGAGAGAATGCTGAGGGGACAGGTACCTGCCAGGTGGCACATGCTGATCCAGGTGGCTTTCTCCTCTTCCCTGCCTCTGCCAATCTGCCTTTGGTGGAGCCAAAACTGTGTTTGCCTGAAGAAGGCTCTGGCTTGACCTGCAATGTTAAGTTCATCTTAAACATCTGATTCCAGTGCTCAGTGAAGCAAATTTTTGTTTCCCCTCCAGTTCTAATTTAAAATTGTAGTTTTTCTGCATTAAAGCAACATTAAGGGCCTTTTCTGACCTGATAAATCCCAAGCTGACAAGACTTAAGGCTGAAATCGCAGACCTGGGCCTCGGTTATCCAGTTATTTAAAGAGTCTGTGGGTGCTGCATATTCTCATATAATGGGAATGATGACATGGAGTGGTAGCTGTAATTTGAGTCTCAACTCAGAATTTTTTATCTGCTAAAGCAAAATAGTTCTTTCAGTTCAGAATTCAGCAGGATTTTGGTTTGGGTTTTTTGTTTGTTGGTATTCTTCCTTAGTTTTACTCTGGAACTTGTAATGGATTTATTTGGCAATATATTGAGGTTTTTCTTCCTTATTTTTTTCCCAATTTTCAATTTTCTTTTCCCCCCATTGTGTGTGATCCCTTGGAAGGAGCCATTCATCATTCCCAATTACACCCTTGCCTGAAAACTGGCGTCATTCACTGTGGTTTTCTTTCCATCTCAACAGTCTGTCACACTGTTTGGGGGTGGTTTGCTGTGTTGTGGCAGGTAAAAATATATTTGTTACTGTCTTAACCATGATACTTTGGTACTTTCATGATAACTGTGATAACCTGTGCATGCAAATAAGTGCTGTAATTGTCTTAAGGGGGTTCAAATGATCCTGAAGAAGAGGGATCCATGTGGGGATTGTTTTATAAATACACATTTTGAATTCTCTGTGGGTGTTGAATAAAAATAGCACATGGTCTTTCTTCTCTCCAGACTTTCAGCCATCCAGTGCTCTTTTCATAGAGGATAAACACTCTCTTCTTGGACATAGTTATTAGATGATAAAAAGGATATTTTGAATGTTAGCCACTCATGTTTTACTTCTATCCTATTCTTTTATTAGTGGTGGCCATAAAAATTGCAAGTTGTAAAAGAATAAACTTAGAAAGCCAACGGGTAAGTCATGTAGTATTAATGACTGATATTTCCTTGGTTGGAACCTGCTAGACTAAGTCCATCATCCTTTAATAATAGCATTCCCATGTGAAACTGTGGTTGGGGTTTTCCCAAATAAGCTTTTTCTCCTTTAGCTCCACTCCTGAGGCTGACCCTGGCACCTGAATGGAACAGGTGTAGCCATTTCTAATGATGGGAGCATGGAACAAATTCCCCTTATTTATGTTAATGGTTGCAGTTGTGCCTATAAATAGGTCCGGAGGAGAGCTGCGTGTGCTGGAGTCGGAGCCACCGAGGGCAGGCCGAGCAAAAATGATAAACTGAAGTAGTGAGAAAGGCTCTTTGCTAAAGTGTTATCTCAGGCTGGCACAGAGCAGGCAGGCAGGAAGGAGGGCTGCGAAAGGAGAAGTTGTAGAAGAGAGAGATTCATGGGGCAAAGAAAGGGGGATGTGAGGGGGAGGTATAACACAGTGAAAATGAGGTGTCTTGGGAGATTAGAGAATCATGGAATGTCATGTTGGGAATGTTGTGGAAATGTTCCGGGGTGCTGTGGCTTTGTCTGATTCTTAAACCAGCAGCAGCAGCATGAGGGCAGGATGCAGGAGCCTTTCCCATTTATTTGTGGAGAGGAGGAGCAGCATCCACAGCCCTGTGCAGCTCACTGTCTGTAAAATTGATGTTTGGGGTTGTTTTATTACGATTGTTTTAGTAATAGTAAGTCATGATGAAGATCCATGGATTTTCTTAGAATCACGAAAAACATAACTTCACACATACCTTCCGCTGTCCCTTCAAAGAGAAGAAAAAAGTTAAAGCCCTACAAATTAGCTTGTTTTGAAAGGTGATCTCACCCTAGGTGACCAGAGAATGTCTTTTTTTTTCCTCTTCCATACACACAGCCTGTATCTGTTCCCTCACTTTTTGTAAGCACCTCCTGCATCATTTCTTCGGGCTGGTTTTACTGTGGTGCAGCGTCCAGAAAATCAGTACCTGAGTTTACTTTTTCTTGCACAAAGAGAATAAACAGGGTTTTTAAAATAGAAAACTCCTTTTTCAAAGTGAGCTAATGTTATGACAAAATCCACGTAGCTACACCAGAACACTTACTCATAACCCTGCACTTATATAATGAAATCCCATTTTGCCCCCAATGGTATCACAGACTTTTCTTATGTAAATATGTTCATGTGCCTCTCGTAAAACACCTTGACTAGCACACAGTAACTGTCCAGTAACACAATTATATGTTAACCTCAGGTAATTAAATCTAACAGTCCCTGCAGTTTCTGTCTGTAAAGGACAAATCAGAAGTCAGGCCATCTAAGTCACGATAAGGAAACTACTTTTAAAACACAAAGCATTTTATTGTGTTCAGAGTTATTGTAACAGTCATTTGCTACACTTCAGGAAAACCTGAACTGGGGATGGAGATGAGGTTTCAGCCTCGTTTGCTATTTAAATGACCTGGTGGCCACTGTGGTGGCTTCAGTGTCCCCCATGGGGATGGCACAGCTCTGAGCTGTCCTGCAGGTGAGCAGGAGCAGCTCACATCTCACTGCAGCCTCACCCTGGACACTCTGGAAAGCTCTGGGAATAGATTTGTCAGTTGTTGCTTGGGTGTTTTTTTTTGTTTGTTTGGGTTTTTTTCTTGATTATGTGGTGGTCAAAATATAAACTCTTCTTTTAAAGGTACCTAAAAATAGCTTTAAACCGCAAAATGGATCCAGCTCTTTGGATGCCATTACATTAATAGGTAGGAAACTCTGAGTGTGCTGGTGTCTCTTGAGGCTTCCGCAAACAAATCCGATGACTTATTTGTGCCTCTGAGTAGCACACACAGCATAATACTCATCAATTTATAATGGTCTGGAGTTTTGAGCAACATGATGAAGAGCCTGATAAAAACGCTAAAGGGAAGAAAAAAAATGATGAAAGTAGGGAAGCAATTTTCTCAATTTCATGACCCATATGTGATGCTTTTTAGAGATGTTTTGATGAGAAGATCTGATGAAATTTGTATTTCTGTGGATGATGTTATTTGGGCTTATATATGTTAGCGTTTAAAATGATTCATGGATGCTTCTTCCTTTCCAGATGTACTACTGAATTATTTCAAGTGTGCCATGATGAAATATTATGAAATGTCATTGCTGGGTGCAGGAAGCCTTTTTTCTTCCCTTTAATTTTAATTAGGCAAGGTTTATTTCATGACTGAAAGCGTTTCATCTTGTTAAATAAACCTGAGAAACTCTAATAATGCTCTCTAGATTTTATGATAAAATACAGGTTCTAATCCAAGACATGTTAATTACCCTTAAACTTAGCAAGGGCATACATATTTAATTGTTTTAAATTCAACAGGAAAATTGTTGGAAAGCAGCACCCAGTACCTCTTGCTTTTTCATTACATATCTATTGTGAGAATTATGTTGTTTGACTTTTAAACTAAAGCCCGGGCTGTACCCCATGATTTTGGGTAACTGTGATTATACAAATTTAGCAAAGCAGTGGAATTCCAGAGCACAACTGGGGCTATTCCTTTGGGGAGGGCTGGCCTGTGGCTTGACTTCATACTTGTTGAAACATTCCTGATGACTAAAACTGATTCTTCCTTGACTTTAAGCCCACTGATTTTATTTTTTAAAAAATTTCTAATAAGTTTATTGCCATATTTCTATTTTTTTTTAAATAAGTTTGTCTTTGCTGCATAAACAGTGGTCATAAGGGCGTTGTAAATTGAATGTTTCCTTTAAAACTACTGCTCCTCATCAGAAAAAAAGCTGTTTTTGTTAAGGTATTTATCTCCAACAAGCCCTGCAAGTTATTAGCTGGATTTTATACCCCAGGGGCACCGTGCAGTGATGGCCTGGGTCAGAACAGTTGTGATTCAGGGTTTTATTAGCATGAGTAATCTGTGAACTCCCCATGACCTGATGCATGCGCGAGCTCTGGACAGCGCAGAACCAGTGCCGGGGTGGAATTCCAGGTGCTGAGCTGAGCGCTCCAAAGGCAAATTCTTGCTGTTCTTTTTAGAAGCTGGAGGTGGTGAAGAGCTGAAGATATTAATAAGAATGGCGTGTGGCATTGACTTGGATGTTCTGGGGAGTTTTTGCTTGGAAAAGCCAAGCAATTGAGGTGGAGTTTGAGGAAATGCTGCTGGTGCCACTCGTGTGGTTCTGGTCACATTCGTGGCCTTAGGGCACACACGATCTCCACGATGGTATGGCAAAGACACTTTTTTGCAAAAATCCAGGGTTTTTAAACTCTTAGTTTGTTATGAGTTTTCATACTTGTGAGGCACAACAACTGTGCCTAACCAACCACCATGGACCACGATAGGAACAGCATCAGATGCAACCAACCACGAGCCCCACGGTGTGAGCACTTGTTGGTTCTAATAATTGTTTTCCAATTCTGTAACTTGTTTTTCACCTCTAGTTTAGCCGAGTCACTCGCAGAATGCTTTTCTAGTTAGCCAAAGTAACAGAAGTGAGCAAGGATTTTACAAGAGTAACAAGGCCTGCGTTTTGTAAGGCCTTGCTGCTCCACAACATTGTGCAGCTTTCCTTGCTCCAGAATTCCTGAGCCTGCTCCTCCTGCTGTGTGCCCTCAGGGAACACTACCCTCATATCTGCAGAGCCTCAAAATGCTCAGGAATATTTGTCTTTCCTGCTGAAGGTCACTGGGTACCTTCTGTTTCAGTTCTGTATCAAGTGAATAATTTTGCTTCGGAGAAATTTGAGGGAAGGACGTGAGAGGACTTGCTGCTTCTAGAGCAGAGTGGAATCTTCCCTGAGTGTCTTGGAATTGGTGATTAATTTAAGCAAACAAAGGCTGTAGTGGAGGTGCTTTTTGTATGCCCTGTCAGTAGCTTGAGTTTCTGTGCCAGATCCGTGGATCTGACTGGTTTAAGCATTAAAATAAATGAAGTGCCTGGAAAAAACATGAATGTTGTGTTCACTTACACAAAGTTAGCCAGGAAAGTAATTCTTAATAATCAAAGAAATGACACTGAAGAGTGTAAAACATGGAGGTTCAAGAGTGTTCTCCAAAAAGCTTCTCTAAAATAATGGGCTGTTCATCCAAGGTCATGGTCTTTATGTGAGGGAATCAGCCCAGGATGAAGTGTTTGTGTTTGGCCTTGCCAGGCAGCCATATGTACCAATTAAAGGGAAGGGGAAAAACTCCACCTTTTTAAAAACAACACAAATCCCCCTCCCAAGTGAAACCAATAAAACCATGTTAGTTTGTGGGTGAGGACTGCAGGGGAGCTTTAGCGCGTGAAAGGTTTCTTGCTTATGGTAGTTGTTATCTGAATTTATCTCAGAACTTCCTTCTTTACCTTGTCCTCTAGATTTTGGAGAGACTGGGATGATGAAAGGGCACTCTGTGCTTGCCATTCTTGAGAAAATAATTCTGGTGTGAATTTATTCCCCTCAAAATACTCCTCTAAAAATGGGTGCATGAGCCATGTCATGTTGCTCCTCCTCTGAGTGGAATCTGCTGCTGGTCCACCCTGTTTCCTGTAGTTTGTTTTTCTGCACGAAGTGGAAAACTTCGTCCTTGTTTTGGGAAGTACCCTGGTGTAGTTAGTAACTAAAATTAATTTTGTGTATTTCTGGGCACATTTGAGACAGCCCTATGGTGCTGTGAGATGCCATTCAAGCTGTGTTTTTATGAGCTACTCTGAGTTCTCAAGTTTATCTTATTCACAGACATAATTTTAGATCCATGGATTAGTTGGAAATGTGGGTAGTTTAGCTCCTCTTAAAGGTGCTTCCAGTTATGTTTTGTTCTTTATTTTCAGGTCAAGGTGTTTTCTGTTATTAATGCAGCACCTCGAAGTCATAACTGCTAGGAGAGCATCTTTGTGCAGACACCTGTAACAAAAGCAGTAATTAATGTTTTTTAAAAGGAAGAGTTGCTTAGAATTGAGAAAACTCTGCTGTCTGAACAAAATGCTCATCTCCCAAACCCTCAAAGTCTCGAGTCACTTGTCACTCCCCTAAGTCACTGCCAATGTGATTAATGATGTTTCCTTTTGAGGTCTTAAGGACATGCAGAGTCTCAAGTGCTGCTTTTCAAGGATGAAAAGCAGAAATCAGGCTTCTGATAGAAATTGTTTCTTGCTGTGTTAATTCAGCACTTTGCTAATGAAAAGAACTTGCTCAGATTGACCATACCTTGAACTTGAGTTCTTTCTTCTAATGGCATTTGACTCCAGATTGGCTCTGCCTTGATTGAAACCATTTTTACTTCAGTCTTCATATACCTAGGAGGGAATTGTCATATTAAGGATTGTGACCCTGCCAGCCTAAAGGAAGTGGTGTGATGTGTGTCTGTGGTGTTTTACACTCTCCAATACCCAAATTGTGTGTCTGGGGCTGTGGTGGTGTCACACAGAGGGTTCTCAGTGTTTGTGGCACTGTGGGATCATATGGATCACTCCATGATGGTGTTCAGTCAGCAGCACTCAGGTTACTGTTGATACACTTTCCACCCGAAGTTTTTTTTATATTCATTAGTGGAAAATAATAGTCCTGCTGAGCAGATTCACTGAGAAGATTTACTTGCCTCACTACTCATGTGTGCCCTAATTGGAAAATGACATTATTACTTAGGGCTTAACTTAAGTATTGACATTTAGCTTCCCGTTTTAAATACTTTGAATACTGGAGCTGCACAGGCTTTATTAACGGCAGAGAGGTTCATTTGGCTGGAGATGGGTAAATTGTTTTCTCCGTGAGTTTGTTTTTATTGTTTTAAAGCCAGATGGATTTTTCTGGTGGCTGAAGAATGCCAGACCTGAAATACAGCCCTGTCTGCAGGGCTGTAGTAAATATAGCACCTTTGGGTGAGGCCAATCAGCTGAGAATGAATAATCATTTCATTCAGATGGCTTTTGTTTATACTTGAGGTTTGGCTTTTTAAGCAAAACATTGCAGAACCTTTTTTTGGTGCTTTTCAAACAGCCTTTTAACAGCTCAATAATATTGCCCTGCAATGAGATAAAACAACAAAAATAACATTTTTTGTAATGTTAGCTATTAGCAGGAAGCTTTCTGCTCATTTATTTTTTCCCTAATAAAGGAGAGGATGAGTTGGTGTGTTTGTCATTAAATCAGGTGCCTATTAATTCAGATTTTGGCAATGTAACTGTTGCAGTATGCTTAACTTGGAAGCATTTCTACTGTGGATGTAGCTACAAGATAACATTTTCCATGAATTCAAGCTGATTCCCAGCTCTCCCTGTGCCCCACTCCCCAGAGGGGACAGTGGTGGCTCTTTGGGGGTGTTCCTGCACCCTTGGGAGTGGGTGGCTGCAGGGGGGTGACATCCCTTACTGTGACCTGATTTCAGCCCGTGGGTCTCCCTGGCTGGTGCTCCCTTTCCACCTTTTCATTGCTCATCCTCTCCCTGCTGGAATTCAGCAGTGTTTGACTTCCTCATGCCCAGGACTTTCCCTACGATCTCGTGTGGCATCAGGTAGAGCACAGAGAGCCAAGTAATGGACTCAGCTTTGTCAGCTTGTCATGGAAGCATGGAATGGTTTGGGTTGGAAGGGACCTTAAAGATGATCCAGTTCCACCTCCGGGCAGGGGCAGGGGCACCTTCCACTCTCCCAGGCTGCTCCAAACCTCATCCATCCTGGCCTTGGACACTTCCAGGGATGGGGATTTTTACTGAGCTTTGTCCTTTTTATAGGTTATCTAAGAAGTGCGGTCTGAGAGGGAACTTCCTGTGCCCCAGCAGGCTTAAGAGTCTTTATAAAAGCCAAAGAACTTGGCATTTAACCTCTTTTCCTGGTTTTTGCCCTACAGTGATATATAGTTCAAGGGCTGTGGAGCACAGGAAGTGTTTATTCTCATGTCACACCATTAGCATTCTCAGCCACTTCTCCTTGTGCGTTCCAATTGGGCCCTGAAATCGCTGGCCTTGACTGGACGTGGTATTTTTTACATGTTAGAATAAGGTGTAAAACTTAAAAATAATTTTTCTAAATACTATTTGTTTTTCTTTGCAGAATAGGAGAGTCTGGAGGGCCGGGAGCACAGGACAATGCTGCTGGAAGGAATGTGAGGCACGGAGCATGGTTGGTGCCACAGTTACCCAGGTGGGCTCCTCTCTTTGCTCCATCACTGATCCTGAGCCAGGGAGGCTGGCTTAGCACCAGGCCAAAATTCTGCTTTCTTCCAGAAGTCCAAAACCTTCTAAAGCCTTTTATGTGTGCTTGGTGTTAATTTTATCTGATTGTTACATTTCAGCTGAATGTCTCATTAAATATTGCCCTGGTTTCTATCATGGCATAGTTTCACCAGCCAAAAGCAGATGGGTAAAAGCCCCCGTCAGTGCTCTGCACACCAGTATTTAATGAGTCAATGCAGATTTTTCAAGATGTTGTGATAAGAAATGGAAAACTTTCTGATATTTGGATGTTTCTTCCTTTCTATTCTTCCCACATAAATAAAGTGTTGGGGATGAATACTGAAAATCTTAATTTAGATGCAGTTTGTGCTAAGTAAGGATGTTAAGGAGGCAAAGATCTGCCTTATATGATGGAGTTTAGGATTCTTCAAAAGCAATTCCATGTCCTAGGAATGATCACAGTCCAGCAGCACTGGCTGTCTTGCAGCTCTGAGTAAATAAATAGAGAAATAACAATTACATGGCTGCAAAGTGATGCTGTGCAATAGCAGCTGACTTTTCTACGAGCACCAGCTGGTGAGTGGGAGTAGAGAAACAAAGCAAACAGCCCAGAAAAGTAGGAGGAACAACAGAGAGAGTCTAAAAACTGACACATCGGGAGCCTGGCGTGAAGAATAACAAACTCCTGTCACAGGATGTTTTGCATAGCAACAGGACTCTTGAATTCAAGTGGACTTCAGTGTCACTGCAGCACTTGCTTCCTGTGTGAGATAAAGAGCTGTTGTACCCTGAATGCATTTTAATCTCTCCATCTAAATAGGACTAATAATTAAAAAGAATTAGCTGGAGGAAGCGACAGCGAAGTCTATTGCTGCTGGAAGTGTTTCCTCTCATTTTGCTGTCAGAGGAGTGTGAACAGAAACACGTGGAAGGGAAGCAGATTAAAGATGAACTCTTCCAGCAGGTGCTGAGAGCTGTCTGCAAACGGCTTTGTCGATGAAGGAAGAAATTGGTTGGGACTTGAGAGCACGAACCAGTTCCTAACACGCTTCACCATGCGCAAAGGGGTGCCAAAGGACCCAGAAATAGCTGACCTGTTCTACAAAGATGATCCTGAGGAAATATTCGTGGGTTTGCATGAAATTGGACATGGAAGTTTTGGAGCAGTTTATTTTGTAAGTATAGTTCTTCCCTTTTTTGGAAAGCAGATATTTGGGGGTTTTTCATCATTTGCAGAAGGAAGCATTCTTTCAGTTTTTCGTGTTTTGTGTGCGTTAGTTTTCTGATAGTATGTCTCAAAAATCAGTGTTTCCAAACCACTCCTGATCTCTTTAATGTTCCTGTATTTATAGTAGCAGTTGGCTATAGCCTTAATAGTGCTCCCAACCATCCAGGCCAAGTGTAGGGTGTTTTATGCTGTTTGATGATGAAGTTGAATTTAAACAGCTGGAAATTAAATTGTCAAACTGGAATTTCAAGATACTTGGAGTTCACGTGCTTGAAAATCACTGCAAATTCCTACATGGCAAAAGCAAAGAGAAAGTCCTCAGGGGAATGGGAATTCAAGTAGGAAGGATGTATGGCATTCATTAATACAGTGAAGAGAATTTAATCTGGAAATGAGAGAAATGGCGCTTTTACAATTGGTATCAAGCAAAGCCAAATCCAGAATACTGGGTTTGGAAATACTTATAATCCAGTTGCCATTAGTGAAATGAAAATCGAATCAGTGTTGAAGATAAACTCAGTTAAAGACAACTTGAAGCTGCTTGGTGACATGGTCAGCCACTCAGGAGAATCAGGTTCACTGGAATGGGAGTTTCTGAATATCAGACATTAAAGTATGTAGAGAAGATCCCTTACACCTCTAGCTGGCAATAGGTAGCATGAGTTACTTTAAGCACTCCAATTCACTCTTTGGAGTTGTGTAAAGTAATTGAGGTGTTGGTGGAGCTGTTGTTAAGACAGGAGCCTTAAATTTTGACCCAAACTGCTTCAGCAAGTGGCTGTTTCTCTGCCCTGTGAGTCGTCTCAGCCAGGAGCATCCCAAACCCTTGGTGCAGCCAGAACTTCCCCCCAGCTCTGGGGAGGTGGCAGTGTGTCCTTCAGTGACAAATCCCAGCTGGAAGGAGAGATACCACGGTCAGGTGGAGCTACTTGGAATTAATGTGACAGACAGAAATAAAGCATTCATGCATCTGTTGGAGTAAAACACTCTTGATCTTTTCTGGGCTGAATCAGGGTGGGAAGTAGCTGGGAAAGGCTTTTGCCTTATCCCCAGGTTTTCAGCTTTCTCTATCTCATTTGAGGAGGGTGTGCTGTGAGGGGCCTGTGTCACCTCCCTTCAGTAATTCCTGTGCTCCATTGGTTCTCCCAATGCAATTTTTCTTTGAAGTCACCACATGCCTCCAAAAATGTCATTAGTTAATACATTACTTGAAAGGAGGATTTACCACATTTAGCTCCTGTTATAGTTTAAGCTTTTAACTGTCACTAATTTTTTGTCCTGAAAATGGTTGGAAATACAGAGATTTCAGCAACTGTTTTAAGACTAAAAGCTTGAAGTTTTCTGCCCTTAACATGCAGAAATGAGGGCAGTGCCAGTCCAGACAAGGAGAGATCTTCCCAAAACTGAGTTTTTAGCCTCCAGTCACCATCCCTGCATCATCCAGGCTGCAGAAAAGTAGAATTTTGATGGCTACATAATATTAATTGCAAAACTAAGAGCTGGTGCAGTGAAAAGGAAAGCTTTTTAATTGAGGTAAATTCCAGATTGAATCATCTTCTTGAACTTGGAAATCAAAATATCTTTTTAAGAATATGAGTGTTGTATGGAGGTTTTGGATGAAATAGTGGAGATTTTGATGTACCTCTGTATTTGTTTCTTTGGAAAACATTTTGCCAAAGGTGTATCTAAAACTGTTTCTACTGCAATTCCGATAAAACTGTATTTTGCATGTTCTCACTAGGTGAGAACATATCAATAGAGAAACAGCACAAAGTCTGAGGGAGGAACAGTGGATATAGACAGACAAAATCGGGGGAAAGTGTCCTAGTAGTTTTCTGGTAAATCTTATCCTGAGGAAGATGTCTCTGAGGTGTAGGAGCTTGCAAGGATATAGGAGAAAAAAGCCTGCATTTGCCACAGGCACAGCTCACTCTGTGGGGACGGGGGGAAAAAAAAGCTTTTTTCAATCTATTTCTTGCCTTTTTCAATCTTTTTCTTTCTCCCTACTCCAGGCTACAAATTCCCACACTAATGAGGTGGTGGCAGTCAAGAAGATGTCCTATAGTGGAAAGCAAACAAATGAGGTGAGAGGAATAAAGGCAATTGTGCATTCAGGAGCTGTGGCAGCCCCAGTGGAAATCTGGGCAGTGAAATGAGCTGCAGGTTTGGTCTGACCCCAACAGAACAACTTTTAATGCAGGAGCTGCTGCTCCGTTCCATGGGAATCGTGGAGGTTTGGGGAGGGAAAATGAGTTTATGCAAATTCTGACAAATAGTTCAGTGTAAGGAAGTGAGTGGGGATTCAGAATGCCTGGATGGGGCTCGTTTCAGAAATAATTCCATTAAGAAGTGCACTAAGAGCTCACTGACCACTGGAGCACATCTCTCTGAAACGTAAGAAACACTCTTGAGAATCTATAAACTGAAATGGCACAGACCTGCCAACATCAGTCACATTTCAATTGTTGCTTGTTAATTGTTCCTCTTGTTTTTGTGTTGAACTTGGCCCCGCTGTTCCTTTGGCCTGGTGTGTGCAGCGCAGTGCAGGATGTGTTTAGCAAAGTCTTTGTTTGCTGAGAGCAAACAGGGATGGGTTAAACTCTTTTTTTCCTTGCTTGCCTGTTGCTCTCCCCAATGTCAGTGGTTTTGTGCTGTGCTACAGGAGGTGGGCAGCTCACTGCTGTTCACTTCTGGTGTCTTTTGGATTGATGTTCCAATCTCTTACTAAATTTGAGACCCCTGAACAGTTCAATTTGCAAAATAGCAACATTTTAGTAAAATATGTTGCAGTTAAAATGATTTAAAAAATTATTTTTGCAATCCTCAAGCTGTTAAATATGTCTTGGGGGTATCTCAGTGCAATAAGGACCCAGACAACTGATTTACAGCTGTGCTTTTGCAGCTCTGACTTACCATCTTCATATTTTAAAACTGTTTTATGGTCACTTTTCAGACTATCCCACAGCGTGTAGTGTATGAAAGGATGCCGAGGATTAAGAATGGAAATGTATTTATGCTTCTTGCATTGTTTTTTTGTTAGAAATGGCAGGATATTATCAAAGAAGTCAAGTTTCTGCAACAGCTGAAGCACCCCAACACCATAGAGTACAAGGGCTGTTACCTGAAGGAGCACACGGCGTGGGTGAGTGAGGGAGGGGAATTCAGAGCAAATGGACACTGCAGCACTCAAATCCTTGGCATGGGCAGGGAAATAGCTTTGGGTTCGTGGTGAACAGTACTAAAATAAAGTCAAATTTTGCTTTTTCTGATGAAAAACCAGCAAAACCTACTACTTACATTTCTTTTCTTAATCAGGGCATTAAAGCCACCATGTGATTTAAATTTTTTTAATTTCAGATGCTTCAAGAGATGCTTAAAGGCGTGGTTTTTTTGTTTTTTTTTTTTTGCAGTTGGTTATGGAGTACTGTTTAGGATCAGCTTCCGATTTGCTAGAAGGTAAGTTTTATATATCTTGGATTTTCTTTTTGCTAGTGCCCCACCTGAGTATGATGGGAGGCTGTTCCCTCACAGGGGTTTTGCAGGTGGTAGAAAGTGGTTTGTCTGTCCTGTTCCACTCTCTAGGTAGAACTTCAGGCAGGTAATTGCCATGCACATTTTTATTTTGTCAAATGAAGTTATAAAAATGTACAGGTATATTCCTGTAACCTGTGCCTTTTTAGGCTGTCTGTTTTCTGAATATTCATGATAAAATCCTGCAGACATCATCCTTGTCCTTGCCTTGCCATGTGCAGGAATGATTTTTGGAACAGGGAAACAGATGGTTTTTAGAACGAAAGGTTGATGTGACCTCAGAACTAGAACAGCACCTGCAAAGAAACAGGGAATAATCTAAGTCAAAATAGGGAATCAAAGCCAGAGTTTACAAAAACTAATGTTCCTTGGGCGCCAAGATTACAGGATGGTTTGGGTTGGGAGGGACCTTAAAACCCTCACAGGCAAGAATTCTTCCCTAATTTCTCTTCGTAGCAGATCGGTAGGATTCCGTTTCTTAAAAAAAAAAACACTTTCTCGGGAAAATCTCATTTATTTTCTTCTGTTTTCTTGGGGTTTTTTTCTCGATTTCTCCCCACAGTTCACAAGAAACCACTCCAGGAAGTGGAGATTGCTGCCATCACCCACGGTGCCTTGCAGGGGCTGGCCTACCTGCACTCCCACTGTAGGATCCACAGGTAGGGCTGGAGCTTGGAGCTGCTGCTCCCTGGAGTCACAAAGCTTCTTCTCTCGCTTTAAACAGCCTTGGGAAAAGTTATTCTACCAAAATTTTCTCTGCCCTCTTGGCAGTTGTTCTATGCAGAACAGAGTCTGCATGAGAATGTTGCACTAAACAGTGATAGAAAAATATCACCCTGAATTTTCCAAATAAATTGAGCTAGGCTGTTTTTTTAAGACTAGATATTTTTTCATATTTACATGTGAATAAGTAAAACTTTATGCTTTCTGTAATCAAATGATAGAAGTGTAAGTCAATGATAAAACTGCCTGAGGAGAAATCAGAGCTCTTCTTTCCATGGAGGGTGGCAGAGCTCTGGAGCAGCTGCCGGGGGAGGGCATGGATCTCCCTCTCTGGAAACATTCCAAGCCCACCTGGACACGTTCCTGTGTCCCCTGCTCCAGGTGACCCTGCAGGGCTGTTGGACTGGGTGATCTCCAGAGGTCCCTTTCACCCCCAGATTTATTCTGGGCTTCTGTGACCTGGATTTCATCCAAAGGGGTATTCCACCTTTTAGTTTCTGAGCTGGGAAGGCGAATCTGCTCTCCCAGAGCTGAGGAGCAGCGATGCATTTCTGGGTTTGTGGCTGAAAAGGAGAAGCGAGAGAGCGAGCCCTGGCTGGGCAGGGAGCAGAGCACTTCCCGTGGCAGTGGGAACGGCGAGGCTGAGGGAGAAGGGCCAGAATTTTGGGATTGGGGACCGAATTTTGGGATTGGGGACCACATTTTGGGAGCGGGGAGCTGGCGCGGGGGGCCACCTGGTGGCGAGGGGGCGGCACTGCAGGCCCCGTGCCTGCTGATCGCTCTGGGGGTGGAAAAGGAGGGAATTAGTGTTGTTGCTGTTATTTCATTGGAGGCACAAGGGGAGCAGGTATGTTGCTCACACCTGATGTGGCTGTTGAGCCATCGTGTAGGATCACAGCCTTGGTTTGGGTTAGAAGGGACTTTAGAGTTCATCCTGTTCCAAGCCTTGTCCAGCCTGGCCTTGCACACTTCCAGGGATGGGGCAGCCACAGCTTTTCTGGGCACCTGTCCCAGGGCCTCACCGCCCTCACACGGAACTCTTCCTTCCTAATTTCCTATCTAACCCTGACCTTTGTCAGTTTGAAGCCATTCCCCCTTGTCCTGTCTCTCCAGGCCCTTGTAAAAAGTCCCTCTCCATCTTTCTTGTCGGCTCCATTCATGTACTGGTAGGCCATACTTAGATCACCCTGAAGCCTTCTTTTTTCCAGGCTGGAGAATTCCAGCTTTCTCAGCCTTTCCTTGTAGGAGAGGTGCTCCATGCCCTTGGTTGTTGTCCAGGGAAGGTGGCACTGGAGGTGACAGCGAAGGCCACAGCCTGTGCTGTCTCTCTTGTACCTTTGAGGTGTTCATTCTTACACACACAAGACTGCACCAGAAGTGTCAGGATGTACGAGTAGCACATGGGTATGAAAAATGCCATCATATTAGTTTTGAAGCAGTGCTGTCCTGGGCAGGGGGAGTAGAGGTTCCTCTGGGATTGCTGCTGAAACACTGTCAGTGAATTCGTGTCTCTGTCCCAGCCTCACCTGCTCTGTGGGTGACAGGATATCCTGCACTTGCCCTTTGCAGACAAAGG
The DNA here is from genome assembly GCA_013397895.1 of Origma solitaria. Classification (NCBI taxonomy): domain Eukaryota; kingdom Metazoa; phylum Chordata; class Aves; order Passeriformes; family Acanthizidae; genus Origma; species Origma solitaria. Next base: position 1,484,964 of record VZRL01002565.1, on the reverse strand, counting down.
CATCTCACCAAAGTTTGTTTCATGCTAAATTACTTTTTTTTCCTCCTTTTTTCTCTGTTAAAGGGATATTAAAGCTGGAAATATTCTTCTAACAGAACCAGGTCAAGTGAAACTCGCTGATTTTGGGTCTGCATCCATAGTCTCCCCTGCCAACTCTTTTGTGGGAACGCCTTACTGGTGAGTGGAGCCTGCAGTGTTTCAGTCCCTTACAAAACTGCTCTCTTTCCTTTCCAGTGCTTCACAATATGAAAATAATACCTGAATAAAATCTTCATTTTGCCAAGCAGTTTTCCTAACATCCCTGCATCCAGATCTTCAGGAAATGTGTCCATAAGTAGAGGTTTAGGCTGTGCAGCGCTTGGAAATGCTCTACTGCTGCAATGACATTGGCTTAAAAATAATTCATATTTGCCATAGGTGATGGGATTGAGACATTCATGGAGAAAGGGGATCTGACTGGAAGTCACGCAGCTACTTAGATCTTGTTTTGAAGGAATTGCTGAAGGGTCACCCGAGTTCTTTGGCATTCCCAGCACCGAGGACCAGCACAGCTCCACACTCCACTAGTTTTGTGGCAGAGGCCCCAGGGCAGTGCTGGGAGGTCACCATGGCCCAGCCTTGGAATGAGGCCGTTTGGCAGGAAGCCTGGCTTTGGAAAAACACAGTTTAGGAGGCTGAATTTTTCTCTCCCCTCTTTCCCCCATTCCTCTTTCTTTCCCCCCCTTTCCTTTTGCTTTTCCCATTTCCTTTGACAAGTTGCTGATGTGGGCAATCCTTGGTCTATTCCAGCACGGTTTTCCTCAGCTTCCTGTTGGCTCTCCTGGTCCGTGGCTGTGCTAAAGGGGGAAAAACCACCTCAATTTGTGGTTTACAGTCACTACCCCCTGTCCCCTAACCCCGCCTTTGCTTTGTGCTTGGCAGGATGGCACCAGAGGTGATCCTTGCTATGGACGAGGGGCAGTACGATGGGAAGGTGGATGTCTGGTCTCTTGGGATCACGTGCATCGAGTTAGGTGAGTGAGCACACAGCAGCTGAGAGGGATAATGAGTTCTGCAGTGGATTAGGAACTCCTGCAAAAAGGGGAGATCCTTATTCCTTGTAAATTTTCCCCTTTGAAGCACCTGACTTGGAAAACTCTAACAGTTGAGTTAAATCTTTCACTCTCTGGCAAATCAAGAGAAAGGCACTAACGCACTGTGCTTTCATGTTAGCCTGGTGTGCTCAGGTATTCTCTGGAGAACCAGAGCATTTTGCTCTTGAGTGAGAGAGCAAACCATGGTTGTCATCTGTGTTTTCCAAGCTGCGCTCTGAGAAAGTTGTCCCAGCTCTTGTGTCAAGGGAAATGGTGTCCTAAGGATTGTGTGTCAGAAGGGACCTACACTGAATTTTCAGTTCTTACTTCCCTGCTCTCTGAAACAAAAATCTTCAGTCTTGGCTGAATGTTTGTGACGTGAATCATTGTGGACAGGTCCTTCATGTGAGGAGAAAAGGGTTTGCACTGCAAAGGGCAAATGATGCACATCCACAGAGCCTGGAGCAGAGGTGGATGTGATGGCAGGTACACGGAGCAGACTCTGAGTGTGTGTTTCTAGTCTGAATATCGACACTGCATGTGCTGAGTAGATAATTTTCAAAAATTAGTCTTGATATGGATTCTACTTACCTTAACAGCAATACATCAATAACTTATTGTGGGGGTGAGTTCACTGAAAGTGTTATTGATAAATGTTTAATCAGCAGAAATATGTATGAGATAACAAAGACTGTGCAGAATGGGAAGAAATGTCTCCGGAGTTGACATGGTGGAGATAACTACTAACTAACAGTGCTGAATTTCATGTGCCAGCATGCTGACACAGTGTGTGTTTTGATATAAAGAATGCCAAAATCAGAAGTTTTAGATGTCTGTTCTTGTGCATGGCCACTGATTTTTGTTTGTATGGAGTTCAGGTGTGTCACAACCTCTCGAGGAGTAAATCCCAGCAGGAGGAGAGAGACTGTGCATACACAGTCTTGGTATCAGAATTTCTGTGGAGTTTTTCACTCAGGAACCTCAAAGCCCTTTTACAGAGTAGATGAATTTGCTTTCTTTAAAATTACCCTTTTGAGAAGCACTAAACTTTTTAAAGTTTCGAACGTTGCATGATTCCCTGTCTGAACATGAGGTCAGTGGGAGGAAATCTCTCATTGAGCAGCACTTGGCTCTCTTTGGATGCTGCTGTCCTCATTCCTTGTGTAGCTGAAGTGAGCAGTGCTTAAGGAAAAGCAGATGTGGTTTGCCTGTGTGCTGCATGGCAAGGACAAGGGGCTGCCCTGGACTGAAAAATCCTTGATCAAAGATCTGTAGGGATTGGTACAGCATGTGCTGGCCCTGAACTGTGCCGAAGCTCAGTTTTACTCAGTTTCAGCTGATTTTGCCACAGCAGATCAGGTGTGAGCTGTTTCAGTTAAAGTAAAATCGACATCTCAGGTGTGAGATGTTGCAGCTAAGGTAAAATTTACTGCAAACTCTTCCTTATAATTAGTGTCCTGCTGTCTTTGGATTTTGTCATCCCTCTCCAAGTGAGCAGCAGCTTTCCTTGAGTGGGTGCCCTGGTCTAACCCAAAATATTAAAATAATTGGCCTAAGTGTGATGGTGACAGCACTGAGTATTGATTTAGCAGTGACACCCTGCTCATACTTCCATACATTTCTCCTTTCTCTCCAGACAGCCTTATCACACCTTTCTTTTCTCTTTCCAGCTGAAAGGAAGCCTCCACTTTTCAACATGAATGCAATGAGTGCCTTATATCACATAGCCCAGAATGATTCCCCTACGTTACAATCAAATGAATGGTAAGAGAACCATTAACAGCTGATTTTTGCTGTTTATTTCCCTGAAAGTGCTCTGTGATACTTCACAGTTCAAGCCTGACACAGAAAGTGTTGGTTGCAGATTTGCCTCACATCGTGCTCCTGTGTAGGCTGGCTCAATTTTGACCTTCTGTCACTCTGGCTGTTCTACAACCTAAGCATGTGGAGGTGTTAATTCCGGGGCTGTAGATGCTGTAGGAATTAAAATATTCTTAGATTCATTAAACCAGCCATGGCTCAGCATCAGCAAAGTTTCCAGCTGCCAAAGATCCCTGGCAGAACAGAAGAGCTGTTAGCGTTGCTGTGCAGCTGAAATGTGGAGCAGGGGAGGAGAATGTGGAGGAAATTGGATATTTTTGTCAGTGGGTAACTCCAGAAGCCCTCAGAGCTCCGTGGCCGGTGAATACTCCATGTTTACCAGAACCTGAGCTTGGATATGAGAGCACTTTGTTACTCTCTGGGAGCAGAGGGCTTGCCCTGTTTCCTGTTCCTGTACCCAGCAGTGGAAATTGCTGTGGGGTGATGCTTGGCAGAGTCTGCTTGAAACAAAAGCTCCTGGAGAGGTATGAAGTTCCCCATTTCTCTGCTGGGCATTTCAGCAGCACAGCCATTTAATTGCCGATAATTTTATCAAATTATCATTTGATCGAGACCACGCCAGTTTCCTTATTTCATCCTCACTGTTTTGTCCACTTGCCATGATTCCAGGAGCTTGCTCTGCTGCCCGTGCTCTGTGCAGGATTTGCATTGCAGAGCAGAGGCAGCTGTAAATAAACACAGCAGTGGATCAGAGTTCTTGATTGCAGGCGCTTGTTTATAGTGCCCTCTTTGCTCTCTGAGGGCACAGGCAGTCAGCAAGGTGCCTTTTGTGCTGCTTTCGAGTTCAGTGGCACCTCAAAGATCGCTCTCCTTATTTCCAGTTGTGATAAAACCTCATAGAAAGCTTCAGGCGTTGCTGAACTGAGCATTGAGGAGCTCTGCTGAGGCAGGCTTGCCTCTGGGGGCAGCTCCCAGAGGTCAGCAAGTACATTTCTGGAGTTCCCAATAATTCCGTTGTCATTTGTTTTGAAGTAGTTGAAGCAAAATTGTAAATAGTGACTGGTACATGTAGTTATAACTTGGTTTTCAGTGTGTGCTTGGGGATAATTTTGTGTCCATGGTGTTTCAACAACCTTTAACTGGGAAAGAACTGATGGGATCAACTTGGAAGTTGGAAAAACCCAGTTACTTTCTCTGCCTTAGAACTTATAAACAAATTAGTCAGGATTTTTCTTTTGCTCTGCACTAATAAGTTTGAATATATTGCAGATCCTAAGCATCTTTTTTCATTTAGATTTGATTTTTTTTTTTTTTTTATTTGCAGGTCAGACTCCTTTAGGGGATTTGTTGATTACTGCTTACAGAAAATACCTCAGGAAAGGCCATCCTCAACAGATTTGTTACGGGTAATTTATCAAATCTTTTCCAGAAATTTGGGGGGAAATCTGTTTGTCTACCAAAATAATTGTAAAGATGGTGAACAAATATTGCCCTTACAAAAATCCACTTTTTGGTTGGTTTTTTGGTTTATTTTTTCCTCCGTTCATGCATCACACTTAGCAGTTAAAAGCAGTGTTAAGGGTATAGGCCAAGGCTGACTTCCTCCCCTAATCAAACCACCAAATCCAAAAGTTGTTTAAATCCCTTTAATGGTTTCTTTACTGAACCCAATTAATTAAACTTGTTTTGGAAATAACTGGATCATTTTGGAAAGGGTTTTTACAGGTCCATAATTGCCAAGAGCCTGTAGGAGGGGGACCTGGGAGTGAAGTGTGTAGAGTTTGCCAAGGTTTTGTCAGTGAATCATAAATCAGTTCCAGTTTCAGTCATTTGGTTTCGGTTTACCTGGAAAATACAGGAACTATTCACAGCTCCAAGGGCTTTGCTTTTGGGAAATTCAGGAGCAGCCTTCCATTAGAAGGTAGGAGGGTGTGAAATCCTGTCCAGCCCCTTTTCCATCAGGCTTTGGCTTTTCTTTTAGGTATTCTTTAAAACTGATGATTAGCCCTGCTGTCCCTCTGGCTACTGGTGCCAATGACCTCTCCAGGTAAATGATGAAGGAGCTGTTTGTGCTCCCTTTGGCACCTGGTAGATTTTTTTTTCCCCCCTGTGATCCATTTGTGCTGTGGCAAATAATCAGTGTTTTGTTCCCTGGTTCTACTTGTAGCACCCTGACCAGCTAATAGGTTTATGTTGTGGGTTTTGGAATGATTCATTCCTGGGGATTGGCAGCCTTGCTGCTCTCCAGGAACAGGCTGAGTTCATTGAAGGCTGTGATTTCAGGAGTACCTTATATTGGAGTCTGTACAAACAATTAGAGCTGAGGTCTGAGTCTGAAATCCTGTATATTCAGTATTTTGTATTTTATTTTTATTTGTGTCTGCCCTGCACTTGCTGTGTGGTCACATTTTAATATTTGAGTGCACACATTGAATGGATTTAGGTTCAGGATCATTGTTCCAAATGCATTGCTGCTTTCTAAAAATGATCTACAATGAGATAAAAATGGGTTCCGTTTTTTTCCTAATCATAAATAAGCTGCAGATTGTTACTGTTCACAGTGGAATAAATGGTGGTTATCTGTGTTGAGGAGGAGAAATGATTCATTTTGTTTCTGTGTGAAATGATGTTTAGAACTTTTAGCTCTGATTCAAAAATAAACACCATCACTACGAGCAAAAAATGGGCGCTGAAATGACTGGCTGTCCCCAGTAGCAAAACTCAAATGCACAACAGTTTGAATTCAATTAAAAACAAGAAACCAGCTTGTGGCATGATGCTTTCCTTGTTTATTTACAAATCATTAAAAGATGATTAGCCCATCCTTTCGGCTCTTTTGTTGGAGGCTCCTGTTTTAGGGAGGGCTGGGGCTGCATGTGCTGGTTGCTGCAGCTCCAGGGGATGAATTCACTCTTGAGCTGAGCCCACAGCAGAGCTCTGAGGCCAAGCAGACAGGTGTGACCCTCCTGAGAATTCCCTTGCAGGTGGCTCAAGCTGTTGAGGCTCCAGCAAAAGCCCATTGTGGCATTTGCACTGTGCAGTAGAGAACTACTTCTTTTCCCCTCCATTTTTTTTCATTGTAAATTTTTCTATTTTCACTGGCAGTTTTTCTACAGCTATGCAGAGGATTTTTGTGCCCTAAAGCCACTCCCCTTGGGACCTACTGAACAACACACCCAGCTGTAGTGGTTCCATATGGGTTATTGGCAAGTGTACTCTCAGGTTGTCTGCTTTAGCCAAGGTTAAATGGGAAAGCTGGAAGTTTTTATAACCATTGCCAGCTGTACGGTTCAGGAGAATGTATTTGATAAATTTGATAAAGAAGAGGCTTTAATTGTGTTCTTAAATACCATTAAAGAATTTATTAAGTCTGTGCTTAAAACCTGTGAAGTTGGCAAGAGCCTGGTTTGATTTCAACTCTGGCTGCAAAAGCTGTAGGTATAAATAAATATTGTGGTCTCCTTCCTGGTTTTATGTGTGAATCGGAATAGATGGATGAAGGATAAATCTTTGCAGTTGATTCTTCTTTGCCCTGGATGCATTTTGTTCATTCCTGTGCCTCCAAGGTTTGAAGTGTCACCTTGTGTGTTTTGAGTGAACCAGCTCAGGAAGGGACAAATTGTCTGTGTGACCTGAAGAGCTCAGAAAACCTGACGTCAACCTCAGCTCAGTGTGTTTGGAGTCTTTCAGGATGGGTGTTAGCAATTATTGAATATGAACAGATAAATTCCAGAGTGGGAACTGTCACTTGAGGGGTCTCAGAAGTCCCCATGTCCCTGGTTTTACACATCTGAAATCAGTTGTTTGATTTCCTTTAATTCAGCACGATTTTGTCCGCCGGGAGCGACCGCCCAGGGTGCTCATAGACCTCATCCAAAGGACCAAGGATGCAGTGAGGGAGCTGGACAACCTGCAGTACCGGAAAATGAAGAAAATCCTGTTCCAGGAGACACGGAATGGCCCCCTGAACGAGTCCCAGGAGGAGGAGGAGGTACTTGGGATGTGTTACCCCATTTGCACTCTGACAAGTGATTTTAGGGCCAGGGGGATGTTCCTGTCCTTAGGGTGGCAGAACAAGCACAGCCTGGGTAAGGAATGTTGTTGGGATATCATCTGGATCAGCAGAGAGACAGGATGAGATAATGAGTGATAGTAGTCCTTACTCAGTGTTAAAGCTGCCAGTTACTGTACATATAAAACTCTGGATTTTTTCCAGTGCTGGCCTTTCTTCTGGAAGCTTTAGGGAAGAAATTCATTCTGAGGGAGGTTCTCTGTGAGAAGTGGCTCCCAGCCTGTGTGGAGGAGGGTCTTTGACAGCCCAAGCTTTTCTTTCTCGTCTGCACAGTCAAAACAACTCCATTAATGTTAATATTTTTTCAATTACTGTAACTTTACTGTAGAGTCATTGGCCTCTCATGAGATGAAAAGCAAATCACCGAATTAGTAAGACTTAGTTTTTAAAATTCTTTAATGTTAAAGAAGAAAAAGTTTAAAGACCTAAAACGCAGCTTCAGTTTAAATCTTGTAATAAACAACCCACTTAATCAGTGTATGATAATTGACCCTAACTGTGGCTGAGAGAAGGAAACCAGTCATTTTTCAATTGATGAGCTTAGATGGAAATTAATGTCACTTAGTGCAGGCACAATGCATAAATAAATCCATGCCTGCTTCTCAATGAAGAACACTGACAGACAAATTGATGTCTGTGTTGCTTTTGCTGCAGTGGAGTGAGGCATCAGCACACAGTGAGGTGCCCAAGCTCACAGTATCTTCAGGGGCTTGGGTTTGAGGTTTGGGTGTGTCCAGTGCTCCTTTAAAGCTAAACTGGAGCTCTGGTTTAGGAAATGGGCAGCTGGGTGTCAGGTGGAGCTGCAGGAGGAGGGAACACTTTGTGCTCCCCTTCCCTGTGAAGGAGATGCCCCAAAGGAGCAAGAACAGTAACTGCTGTGATTAAAGGTACCCTCCAGCATCCAGACCTGGGGCTTAGCTGGGGAATTAGGGGATTGTCAAACTTCTGCACTGAAATCTGTCAGCAGAGTGACAGGAGAGTGCCGGGGGATGGGGTTCCCACTTGGCTGTTCAGCTCTTCCGAGCTCAACAGGAAACACGTGGTCGTGTTTGCTCCAAGGTGTGTCTTCTGTTCCTCCTGTCCCCACTCCTCAAAAAAACCCAGGGAGAAGAGCTGTTGTGTTGGCAGGGATCAGCTGACACTCTGCATGTGCACAGCATGCTCTGCACTGCCCCCGAGCCTGTGTCCCACCAGAGGATTTCTTGCTCGTGTGTGTCACTAACTGGGCAGGGAAAGGACACCCAGCACGTGCTGCAGTTCCTGCTTCACTGGGGACAGAGCCTGCTCGACTGAAATGTCACCAGGCAGCTCCTTGTCCTGCCTTGGGCTCTCTGAGGTGGAAGAGGAGCCTTAACAAATCTTTAACATGCAAAACATTACTAATGCTTTCCTCAGAGCCCTTCCAAGAAGGTTAAAGTTGAAGTCAGAAGTCAATGCTAAGGTTGCATATGCAATCTCATCTCTGTCCTTCCTGCATAGACATTTATTAATTACATTGCCTCATCTCAGACCCTTCATTATGTGATTCCTTCTGCAACTTTATATAAGCACCCTGAAAATATTTCCATTTCCCTGTGCCTGTGTTCTCTGTAAAATAGTGTTATTCTGGATTTTAAGTGCTCTCACACAGGCTCTGAATGATCTGCTGATTGCTCAAAAAATAATCACACAATCAAAGGCAAATCTGTCAAGTCTCAATTTTATCTTTCTGTCGGTCTCCAACAAAATGAGTTCCCTGTTAATTGATTTGTAATGGAATTCTCCCCAAGCTCCCTTCAGAAGCCAGGGCAAACTGGATGCAGCAGCAGGCTGCTCATTTTAGTGAGTCAAGGCTGCTTCACACCAGGAGCTGAAGGATGCTCAGAGTTCTGTCCTCACTGTGAGCTCCTTGCAAGCCTCTTCAGTGCCACTAGTTAATTACAAAGGACTCCATAAATTCTCTAAATCAGTCCAGACTAAGTGCATACTCTGGGATTACTGTACTCCTGTGAGTATGGAACAGGAAAAAAGGCTGCTAACCTCTGAGATTTGTCTGTAGAATCAAAAATACCTCTTAAATGAGGAATATTTATTTATGCTTTTCCAAGTTTTAACCCCTCTAATAATGCAGGCTTATCTGAGTCAGCTGCTAAGATTCTTCACTCAGCTTTATCTTGGCTGAAAACACAGGTTCAAGGGGTTTTTAGCTTGATAAAATAGAATTGCTGGCTGATTGGGACATGGAGGTTAAAACCTCTACACCATGTTAAATGTATCAAATAATAAATAACTGGGTTTCTTGTCTTACATATTTCCTGATTCAGGACATGTGCTATAGCATATCCTGACTTGGAGCATTGTTTTAATTCAAACTTGGATCATTTCTTTTAACGATGAGGCTCCTCCCACCAGCCATCCAGTATTCCTGGATGTCTCCTATCAAGCCAAGATCCATGCCCAGACTTAAGGATATGTGCAAAAAACTTACTTGAAGCCTGATGTAATAAAATTGCAGGGGAAAAAGGCAGAAGCTGCCTGCCCTGTATGGAGCATTCCATAACCCAGACAGCCCTTTGAGATATGCAGTTGGCAAAATAATGCCCTTGAGATCTGCAGAGTCACCTTTAAAACAAACTTTGGGCATTGCAGGCACGTGCTGGGCAGGTGATCTCCTGCGGGATCTGTAACTGATGCCCCTTGTTTTATAGGACAGTGAGCATGGATCAAACCTGAGTAGGAAGATGGACAGTCTGGGCAGCAACCATTCCATCCCCAGCATGTCTGTGAGCACAGGCAGCCAGAGCAGCAGTGTGAGCAGCATGCAGGAGGTCCTGGATGAGAGCAGCCCTGAGCTGGTCATGATGCATAGTGACGAGAGCACCATTAATTCCACCTCCTCCGTTGTTCACAAGAAGGTACGTGTGCCCTGGTGCTCGTGTGCTGAGAGCAGGAGCTGCTGCTGGGCTTGCCAGAGTCAAGTTCTGTGGGGTTTTTGTCTTTAAAAGCATCTAAATAACCTCAGCCCATAAGAAGAGGTTGCTACTGAAAGAGCTGTCAGTGCCTAGGCAGGGTCACCCAGACTCCCTGCATGCCCAGCCCTGCATGTGCACCCCTTCCTCTCTGCTTGGGCCATCTTGTTTCCCTGGGAGTGCCTGTCCTATGTCCTGTGCTGTGCTGACAAGTGGTCCTGGCAGCCAAGCTAACCCTCTGCCAGGCCCAGTGTGTGATCAAATCCTGCCTGCACTCGGATTTCCCTCGTGAGGAGTGCAAGTGTGCAGAACTCTGGACCCTTCCCACGAGGTATGTTTGGAGTCAAGTTCCACTCAGTGCTTTTCTGCTCCTTTGCTGCATGCTGTGAACTGTTGCCTTTTGTTTTCTTAGGGCTGGATATCAAGCTAAGGTTGTCTAGCTGTAAGTCAGCATCTCCTCTCCACTCTTTGTCTGACTCCAATGGTTTTGGCTCGGCCTTAGCAGTGCCATTTGCTAGTGGGCAGCAAAACGTGCGTTGGTTGTGTTGATTTCATTTGCAAGGAACTTCAAAGTGTACATTTGCTTTTTGTCAGAGGAGCTAAAACATTGCAGCAGCATGAAAAGTACGAATTTCTTGTTTGTAAGGTTACAGTAAAGCTGGGTTGTAACTAAATATTTGTAAGCAGTTTTTCCTCCTGAAGTGCAGGGTTTGTGTCACTCGATATTGAGAGGTCTTGAGAAATTTTGGCTTCAACAAAACATGGTCATATGTATTTAAAGATACTGGTAGAGAAGTTGAAAGGTTTTAGGGGTTTACCTCTTTCCTAAATACACTTGACAGCATCTTTAGAGAAGATTGTTTATTCAGAAAGGTGAAAATAAGGTGTTAGGTACCAAATGCCAGCTCATGGAACTGTCCTGAATGAAGTGCAGCACCACCGATGGATGCTCTGGGTGGTTATAATTGGACCTCTTCCTTATTTTGTATAGGCTTCCAAAATGGGTATTAACTTAATTTCACATTGTTAAATAGCCATATTTACTTGTGCATTAAAATAGAAGTTTGAGGGTCTGATTTACACAGAAGTCATAGGTTATAATGACTGCTCAGAGTCATTGCAATTAATAAAAACAAACCATGAGCTGCCTCCACCAGACATAAATGGCATTTGGGAAAGGAGTGGAGTTCCTGCTTGTTTTAAGAATTCTGTTGTGTTTTATAATGGTTCTATGACACTGGTAAAGTACAACTACAGTGTTTCTGGTGCTGTGAATTCAGTCCTCTTAGGCTTGTGTAGCTGTTCGGTTGAGTGGGATACACAAACAGGACACCACATGGAAGTTTTTATCTGATTTGAAAAATCCAAGGTGTCTTACACACTTTAACTGAAGTATTGTAAAAAAAATCACCTCTAGATCACTTAACACAGGTGTTTTAGGATAATTTTGGGGGCAGAAAGCCCAGGTCTGCACTGATGGTCTTCACAAAGCAGTTAAAGACTGGCTGGGACTGCTCGTCCTTGCAATGGAGTAGATTCCTTCTCCATTGGAAAATGTTGCCTTCTGCTGTATGTATTCAGAAAGCAGATTTGGACTCTGTGTAGCAGGGCATATTCCAGTCTGCAAATATATTGTTTTAATTTAGTACACAATTCTTGATTTTCTGTTGCTTTGGGGAATGCAATTTTAAATGGAAAACTGCTTCATGTGTGTATTGTGTATTTATTAATACATGTGAAGACACTACAATTGGAGCAGGACACTTCAGGGGGTTTATATCCACATGCACCCGACTTCATTTTCAAGGTAAAGTTCTTTGTACTGCCAAGTTTTCAGTTTGTGCTTGAACTGTGCTTCTGGGAACTGTGATGAAGCTGAGCTGGGTGTCACCCTGGAGCTCATCACAAACACAATGGAAAGAACCTGGGCTTCGAGTTTAATTCAAGCTTTTGTTTTGCATTCAATTAGCCTTTAAGGGCTAAAAAGAAAATACTGACGAACACAACCAGCATTGTGTGGGTATAGGGTCTCATACAAGATGGTTTTGACATGGGTGAAATCAACAGTGTTGTGTAAAATTATGGTATTCCACAAATGTGTTAGTGAACACCCTCCAGGTTGTGTAAAGGGACCAAGATGGCAAAATGGCCTTGGAGTGTTGATATTTTCTGTGGCTCAAAGTTCTAAAGTGTCAGAGGCCTTCTGATGTTTTGGGCCACTGCCCCGGAATGTCATGTCCAACTAAAATGTAGGATGGAGGAGTCTGTGCTCGGCTGAGATGCAGTTCTCAGCCTTCAGTGCTTGCTGTGGAGAGCCAGGCTGGGGTGGCCTTAGCCTGGAGGAAATCAGGAGCAGCCCATCCCCTGTGCGGTGCTTGGCTGGGAGAAGCCTCAGGCATCTCCATGGAGCACTCCTGGCATCTGTCCTGTGACCAACCACCCTGAGGCAGAGGCTTAGGAAAGGCTGATGGAGTCAAAGCACTTGTAAACAACTCATTTTCTTTCTTTTTTTTAACAGCTGCTAGTTGGCTGTAACTTCCAAAAATGTTTTGTGGTCACAGGGTAAGTGAAATGACCTGTTCTGATCCGGTTAATTTTCACTGGCTATGCTAGTTCATGGCAGCCAAGGTGCTTGGGGTTTGCCTGCATTTGGGATAAATCCTCCGTGGAAAAACAGGCACAGCCTTATCCCTTCCACAACACAGTAGAGCTCCATGGTTTTAAACTTGTGCTTAGAAAAAAAGGTGACTCCCACCTGTGAGAGTACACCTGGTAGGTTGGAAGAAAAATCACTGGACAGGAAGAAAATACTAAAAATAATAATAAGCCATAATTGAATGTGGAGCTTTATATGTTATTTAGTTTATAGCTGTGTCCTGAACTCCTGGGAGGAAAACAATGGCAATAATGTGAGCCGCTCAGGCAGGAAGCCCATCCTTGGGACCAAAGCCTGCTCCCTCAGGAGGACACCTTAATCACCAGCTGTTCTTTTCAGGAAATTCAGATATCTGGCTTGGATGAGGAAGTTTTCCTTGCCCCTTTGCAGGTTCCAGGTTGGTGACCTCTTCCATGTACATCTGAGTATGTTCAGTGTAAGAACTCTGGGTGGCTTCTGAAAACAGTTAAATAACTCTGCTGCTCCATCTGAGGATCATTTTACCTATGGATACACATTCTCACATTTATTTCCTTTTAGGAGTTGTTCAGCTGCACAGGTTGAGAGCTGAAGAGTAAATGAAAGCTCTGATACAAACTCAATTTTATGTGAGAGCCCCGAAAAAAAGACAGAATGGGGCAGGGAGTTAAACTCCAAATGCACTGTGCTTCAAAGACACATCACCCAGATTTTAAAAGCAGATAAATATCAGCTAATTCATCTTCAAAATGAGCAGAAAGATTTTGGCTCCCAGGGTAAGACAATAAAATGAGTATAGGCATCAGCTGATGCATCGGAGATGTTTTGTCACCTGCTCTGTTCAGCTGCTAGTAAATGGCAGTGTGGGCACAGGTGGCTTCCCAGAAATATTATTTCATTGTCCTCAATGAATTTATTATTATTTTATTTCCACAAAACTGTAATAGTAAGATGTTGTAATCTGTTAATCTAAACAAAAAGCCAGTACAATACTGGGTTTTTTCAGCTGCAGTACTCAGTTGTTGCTGTTTCTTTCTTCAATCTTGACATCATCAGTGCTTTCTGAAACTTGGGTAGTAAAATGTCAGGGAAATCTTGTGATTAAAATCTACTTTATAACAAAAAGATGAAAAGAGAATGTTTGTAGTTGATCATCACAAATCTCACTCAATGTCTGTAACAATAAAGTACCTTTGTTATGAATGCTGCAACTTGAGTGACTTCCCAGATCTTCTAAATTAACCTGTGCCTGTCTCCTGTCGCTGCCACAGTTAATGTGCAGCATTTGTGGGGAATTTTGTGCATGAAGAGAGCTCTGGGATGGCTGCTCCACAACAGCCAAGGCAAAGCCGAGGGTCTTGTCCTGTGTATCAAGATTTATGATTTGTACTTGGAAAAGATGATTTTTTAATGAGATGTGAAGGATATTTAGGTAATGGCTTGGTTTTGTCTTGCGTGTGCTGGCAGTGATGACCCCTCAGGTGCCTTCTGGAATCATGACAAGCAGGGTGGGGACAGGAAGCCTTGTCTTGAAAGACTTTTGATTCTTGAGATTATCAAAGCACTTAGTGCAGTGTATTAAGACAAATGATGCCATGCTGTTGTTTTCCTTGCTCTTTAAATTCCTAGAAAGCAGGGATTTGCTGCAATTCCATTAAAGTCCTTACTATGGCTTGGAAATTGCCTTTCCTGTTTGTGTGAGAGACTGGCAGCCTTTCCAGTTGGTCAGTCCTCCTGTGTAAACAGCATTTGTGAAGGTTTTATTTGGTGTGCATAGCACAAAAACCCCAGTGTGAAAGGGAGTGTTCATTCTGAGGAGGAGGTGGAGGTGTCCCAGCTTTGGGCTGGGCAGTTTGGATGGTATAAAGGCCTTTTTTCAGTGAAGAAGAGATTGAAAAGGCAATGTGTGATAGAACTAGGGTGGGACTCAGAGCAAAATCCTCTCTTGGATGCAATTCTCTTGGGCAGAACTCGTGGTTTGAGCACAAACTCACTGTGAAGATGCTCAGACAATACACCAGGAGGAACCATTTGGATCCAGCTGGAAGCACCACTTAAGCCACTGGAAGCTCCACCAGCTCTTGTCAGATAATGCTGTGGAAATATTTGAGAGGTTTTGTCCTGGCAATGTCCCAGCCAAATACCCCCTTTGCTGTCATCAACCTGAAAACTGTTCATGGGGATGATACAGTCAGGAGAACAAATTAATCCTTCAGTAGGAAGTTGAAAATTCTAGATTGTTGGCCCTGAGCAGAAGGATTTTAATGATTTCACATGAGTTGTGATCTGAGCATGCCCAAAGTTGCATCCTTAAGGCAAATACTGCAAAAAACCACAGAAAACAGATGGAAAATGAGATGTATACAGAAGATACATTACTTTAGAAACAAACCAGGGTTTGAAGTGCAGATCTGGGGCTGAGAAATACCCTGACCCAAATGTGATGAGTTTCTGGGGTGCTTTCAGTCAGATTTTGCTTACTGAGTACCTTGGGATGAGGTACCCATTTTGGGTCTTTGTTTCTCACACATCAGAAGGTAAAAGTTGGAAACAAAATTTCCTGATCTGTGCCAAGTTACAACTGTGGTGTCTCTTAGCAAGTTTTTGGGAGAAGAAGAATTTTATTTTAAAATAAAAGCAGCAAAATTCTGTTTTCTGTGTTTGTAGGTAGATGTTTGTCTTTTCCATCAGTCACATCCATCTGAGGAAGGCTGATGGAGATGTGGCTGCTCTCAGGTTTATTTCTCTTAGCAGCTGTCTCTGGGGCAGTGTAACCTGTGAGATTTGGTAACTCTCCGTGCCAAGTGTTTTTATTTCTGATAGTGGGACAACTTTTCCAGAAAATGTTCATTCCAGAGCCTATTAAGGTTCCCTTGGCTTAGCTGAGAGTTAGTGGTGGGTGCCCCTCTGCTCCAGAATCCACAGATCCTGAATTAAGGGGTGCCAAGGACAACCACTGAGTTTTTTGTCCCCTTGAAGTTGGTCCTTTGGTTTGTTCAGTTGCAGAGGAATTTTCCTGTTCCTTGCCCAGCTCAGTTTGAAATGCAGAATGTGGTTAATTCACATTCCTGAAGGGCAATTTAATTCTGCTCTGAGCTTCTTGTGTGCGCTGAGTTAACCAGAGATCCCATAAAACAAGGCCAGGGTGACACTCTGCCCTCTAAAAATTCACCTCTTGGATAACAGAAAGTAAATCACAGATTAATTTTCCCGCATAAAATGTAATTACAACTTAAACTTGTTATTTTAGGTGGTGTTTCGGAACATTCTGAAAAACCTGAATGCCCGTTTTAAAAGTTGGGGGTTTCTTTCAGTTATTTGCAGCTTCTTTGGATTTAATATTTCCCATTCCCCCAGCCATAGTAATGTAATGGAGAGAGGGAAGATGTGGGCAAGTCCAAGAGCCCTGCTCGTCACACCAACGTGCACAAGTTGGAAATCTGAGATCAGCCCAATTTTCAGTGATTTCTCTTGTGGTCTCACCTCTCAGACAGTGCCACAAATGCCCAGTACAAGGATGACCAATATAAATTGGAGCTGCAGCTTTTTGTGAGGCTCCATATTTGTGTGAAGGACTGTCCTTTTTAGCAGTTTTGGCTCATTCTCTGTCCCTTGTGTGGGTGTAGAGGAGCTGGTGCAGACTTGGCTCCGTGGTGGCCTTGGGCACTGTGGCTCCCTGTGCCGAGGCAAGGGAAAGGTGAGCGTGGAGTAGGAACACTCAAAATGAAGGATAAGGGAAAGTTTTGGGGTTAAAGCGGTTCTAATCAATGTGTTGTTAGCTCTCAATATCAGCATTTTTGCACCTAATTGGCTTTTGCTTGAGCTCATTTCCAGAATCCTATGGAAAGGGGCTGAGTGTGTGTGGGTCCAGGCGAGAAGCAGCTGGAAATTGAGGCCAGCAGAGAGGAAAACCAGGTGTCTGCAGGGTGAGGAAGGAGCAGGGGGATGACAGCAGTGGAGACACCATTCCATGGTGGCTGGTTTCTCCCCGTGGGGCTCTCTGACCTTCCCGGTGTCTGCTGGGGCATGGCAGGGTGGCAGAGCTGCTCCTGCTCATGGGGGCAGCTGTTCCCTGCAAGGGCTTTCTAGGCACTGGCAGCCTTTATTTTGCATCCCTGAGAACTGGAAACTTGATTTCATTCAGGAAGAATCTCGGTCTTCCTTTGAGGTTTTCAGAGCTGGAGGTTGAGGGGGGGAGTCATGGCGCTGTGGTGGGTGACAGTGTGGCCCTGCAGAGCCAGCGCTGCCGGGCAGGAGCAGGGTGTGCCTGGTGCCCAAAGGTTGCTCCATCCCCAAGGTGCACCCTGCAGGTGTGCTGGCTTTTGGCAGCCACCATTCCAACGGGGAAAATCGTGGTCGTGGGGTTTTTTTTTGTGCTGGCCTTTCTGAGGAGGGTTTCTCCTGGAGCTTTGTTCCACTGCAAAATTTTCCCGTGCCATTCGGGAGAGGCACAGCTGCTTCTAGCCAAGCCTTGCAGGGAACAGGAGGTAGGCTGCACCGGGAACCATTCCTGCTAAAACCTGGGAGCTGTTGCTTTAAAAAGGAAAAAAAAAAAAAAAAAAAAAAAAATCCTTTGTGGGCTGTGGAGAGAAAGTGCTAGAACTGTGCAGGATCATGACTGGAAAGCAGGATCCCTGAGTGGTCACGGAGGCTTTCCTGGTCCTCTCCAGCCTGCCGTGGATTTAGCCAGGATGCTTGTCCCCCACAGCAGATAGCAAACGAGGGACAAAGAAACCCTATCGAGGACACACCGCTCGGCAAAGGGAATGAGGCAGGATGTTGCTCTGGTGTTAAAAGGGAACAGCATCTCCGTGGCTAGACATGGGAATCACGTTTTCACCAGGATCGCTGGGTTGCAGTGCTTGAACCCGACCTTCCCGAGGACTCCGATCGCCCTGCTCCGCTTTCTGCTCCTGGCTGGCTTTTTTCTGGCACATATGTAATACTGGAGGTTTAAAAAAAAAAAAAAAAAGGGAAAGGAAGGAAAAAAAAAAAAAGGCAGCCCGATCCAGGGATTCGGAGGCATCCCACTAGCGATCAGCTGACGCGCCGAGCCGAGCTGCAATGTGTTGCTTATTCATTTTGTACGGTGGGAGCTACCGGGGCTAAGCAGAGAGCTGAACTATGCCTCTCCTACAGCCGCGCTTGTGCAGACAGAGGGGTGAGAGAGAGGCAGCCGCCGCGGGAAGAGCACAGCCGGACTTTCTCCTTGTTTTTATCCATTTCTGCAGGATCATGTATTTATAAGGGATGAGGTGGGCCACAGGGATCGCAGGCCTGAGGTGCGGCCTACCCAGTCAGTGCAGAATCAGGCCCTCCACTACCGGAACCGAGAGCGCTTTGCCACAATCAAATCAGCATCTTTGGTAAGAGCCCCCATCCCACCCCACCCCATCCCACCCCACTCCGCAGCCCCTCGCTGCCATCGCCTTCCCGTGCTGTTGGTGCTGTTGGCATAGCAACTGGATATTGCACTGAAAGAGATTTTACCTCTGTGTGTGTGTGTGAGAGAGACAGAGCGAGAGATGTAAATGTGAAATATGTTTAATTTCTCTGTGCATTTCCAGTGTGAGATAAACCACCTTCCTGGGTGAAGTGAATATCATCTTGTTTCCCCCCCCCACGCCTTCCATTTCCCACCTGTCCTTTTTGTTAATATATTTATCTGCATGTGCATAAAGTGAGTGTGAGGTGTGTGAGAGCTGCTGGAACGTGGTGGAGATGCAGATGCAGATGGGTTTGGGAACAATAAGATCGCTGCTGCCCGCCCTGAGCCTCTGCCTGGGTTTTTTTTTTTCCATTCATTCATTTATTTCAAGCAACTCTACCGTGACTGCATTTTCCAGCCTGATCCCTTGGAAGGATTGCTGGGCTGCGATAAGGGAGAGGGAGAGAGAGGGCTTACAGCGGGCTGTGGGCTTACAAAGGGGAGGGGGATGGGATGAATCCATCAAGATTTGTACTATTGCAAATGTGATTGCTGTGGATGCCTTTGTAGTAGGGAAAGGGGTGTGTGCCGGAAGAGTTAGTTGTGTGCCGCCTCCCCCACCCCGCATCCACCCGGGCTGGGAGCAGCCTTTTCCAGGGAAAGCAGTGAAAAATGGCCCTTCAGAGGTAAAATGAATGTCCTATTAAATATTTCAGCCCGCTGGTATTAGAGGTCAGATGGACGGGGAGCGTTAGAAAGTCCCCACGGTTTGGCCATGGCACTTGCTCAGTGCTATGACATCATCCTGGACCAACCCCGAAATTACACCAGCGAGCCCTCCCCTTCCCGCTTTCTCCTGCCTCCACCGTGGGGGTTCTCCTTCCAGACCACCATTTCTGCATCCCCAGAATCGCTTCCCATTCCTGCGTGCACAGGACACGGGGTGTGTGTGACCACAGCTAAAGGTTGTGAGTGAAGGGAAGAAGCAGAAGCAGCAGCAGCAGCAGTGCCAGCAGCCCAAATTTTTCTGTGTGATTGTTGCTGCTGCTGCTGCTGTTAAAATCTAAAATGATGCTGTGGCATTCAGGCTTCTGCCCAGATGCTTCCTGGGAGCATCTGAATCCTGTCTTTTGCAGGTATATTTCTGGGTTCCCATACCCTAAGTGCTCCCCAGGCTGGTGTCCCCTGCTCCCCCCAGTTTTAAGAGTGACCTAGAAATGTGTGTGTTAGAGGACTTCATGCAGCAGATCTTACAGGGGCAGGATCCCTGCTTTTCTGGAGACCCTCTGCCCTGGGAATTTTTCCCTTTTTCTGTGTGTGTTTGCACCCAGAGTAGTGCCAGCTCTTCTGCTCCCTGCACTGAGCAGATAAAAGCAGGACCCAGTTAGGTTGGCTGGAGGGAAGAAATGATGAATGACTCATGTATCATACTCCAGACATACAATTTCATTGATAAATTGATATGTGTGATGAATATATTCATGTTCTTTTACTCCCTGTGCAAAGCTGCTGCACCTTGTGTCCTGCCTTCAGCAGCAGAGCCCATCACTCCTGTCTTCCTTGGAAATGTCACCCCTGGGCTGCTTGGGTGGCTTGAAGGGATTGCATGGCCAGGGTTCCTTGGGAACTGAGGGCTCTGAGGTATTCCCAGATCCCTGAGCGCTGGGGAAGACAGCTGATGTCCCAAGGTCACTCCTAAATCCCATGGCAGCCTCCTGTGGGGCTGGGATTGTGTCTGCCTTAATTCCTTAGTCACTTGGATTTGCTGAATCTCTCTGCTTCGGTGACCAAGCGATGATAAAGATAAAATTAATTTTGGGTGGGGAAGGTGGAAGGCTTTCTGGGGAACTTCTCTTTTTTGGGTTTTCTGTGGAACATGCTCTGTTGTCCCCATCCTACACACACATCTCCCCTTCCCGGTGTAGAGGGAAGTTCCCAACACACCACTTGGGCACGCCAGGAGGTGTTGGTGTGTCCTTAGTTCTGAGGTGATGTGCTGGGGCAGAAGCGTCCCTGTGTTTGCCACAGAAATATTTAATTGTGACGAGCTTTCCCTTTCATAATCTTGCATTCCCACCTCGTTGTGTTCCAAAATGGAAATATAGCGGGGGGGGAAAAGAGTTTAGACCCATGGCACAGAACCTGGGTGTGAGTGCTTGTGGCTGGAGCACTTTTTATCAGTCACCAGTCAGTGCCTGGATGATGTCAGTGGGCAGAGGTGCTGAAAGTTGCTGCTCCTCTGGCCAAGGGAGAACTTCTTCCTGCTCCCTGTCCAGTATCTGTGGAAAGGGCAAGATTAGTAGTGGAGCTGATATGGGGAGAAAGACCTAAACTTGCCTGGAATTTATGGTGCGAACCCAGAAAGTCAGGCTTTATTCATCTCTCCGTGTTAATTCACTCTTTGAACAGCAGCTGGGAAAGATTTGTCCTGTCTGAATGGGTGCTCGAGATCCCTCAGTGGTTAAAAACAAGCAAACCAGCAAGCTTTGGTGCTTCCCTACATCCTGGCTGCTGCCCATTTCTTCCTGGGCACAGAAAGGTTGTACAGTTGGGAGCATCAGGTGGCCTCTATTGCAGAGAATCAAAAATGGGAGTTCTGGCCCCAAATTCAATAATGTGGGATGATGTTTGGGTGTTAAAAACTTCCTTGTTATGGGATTTGCTGAAAACCACCCCCAGCATGAGACCAGGGCAGTGTTTTTAGAAGAAAAGCACCAAGTCTGGGGCTGGCCCCTCCACAGCTGTTCCTGCTGGTGCAGTCCAGGGTCTGGGGCCCTCAAGTCCTTATTATTAGGATATTAGATCAGGACATTTCAGATGGAGGTAAGACTGGCATTCCTAAAAGGAACCCAACGTACAAGTTGGATGTCTTTCCAAAAACAAGCTGAAGAAGTTTCATGGAGTGCAGAGGTCACAGGAGGATTTAGATGAGACAGCTGAACACTCCAGATGACCCAGTGATTTTAAGAGTGATTCCCCTGCTCTGTTACTCTGCAAAAGCACCATGGGAATATGAAGGAAACTGGACAGACTTCCAGAGAAAATAGTGAAATGAACTATCCACAAAGAAACAGGCTGTCCCTTTTTAGTCTTGTAGTAATGCTTTACTATTACTCAGGTTAAAAGAAATAATGAAAATGAGAAAATGTGGGTAAGACAGATGTAGATTAACCATGGTCATATTTCAGTCAGCATTTTTAATAGTCATTTTTTCATGGACCACCCTTCTATTTAATCAGTTTTGGGGGCAACAGTAACCATCACTCACCGGGAACAGTGGTGGAAAATACCCTGCATATTTCTGCTGTTGGAGTAAAAGTTGCCATCTGAAATGGAGACCAGGCACCTGCATCTCCATATTATTTTGCAGACTATCAGTGATCCATAAATTGAAAGTTACAACCAGAAATCTCTTGAAGCTCAGCAAGCTGTTGTTTGAAAAGAAGAGCAGAGGTTCTGCATGTTGATGAGACTACACCTCTCCACATTTTCAAGGGAAAGCTGTTTTTTGAATCTTGTCAGAGATGCATTGATCTGCACTTCTGGGTGTCTTTCAAGCTTGACCCCTTAGGTTTCCCGTGCCTCATGCATCTCCTCAACAGCTGCTTTTACAGGTTTCAAAGGCAATGATCAAGTAGTTAAAACTTCATAGAATCCCAGAATGGGTTGGGTTGGAAAGGATCTTAGAGCTCATCTTATTGCAGCCCCCTGCCACGGGCAGGGACACCTTCCACTGTCCCAGGCTGCTCCAAGTCCCATCCAACCTGGCCTTGGACACTGCCAGGGATCCAGGGACAGCCACAGCTGCTCTGGGCACCTGTGCCAGGGTCTGCCCACCCTCCCAGGGAGGGATTCCTTCCTCACATCTGTGACATCTCATTTTATAGAAAGATCAGATAGTGAGGACTCTATCAAAGGCCTTGGTGTTCTCTTTGAAATCCAAATGCCAGCAAAAGAATGATGTGATCTCATGCAGGGCCTGCAGAGCCAAGTGTCTATGTCCACGTGAGGAGGATTCCCTGGAAAATGGCACCAGGGCAGCCTGGCTCCCAAACCAGGTACCTTCACAGGAAGCTCTTCCCTTGCACCCTCTTCTGCTGAAGCACTGATGTTTTATTCCAGAGGGTTGAGTTTCTCCCAATGGACTCATCGAGTTGCTGCCTTTGTAGGCCTTTCCTCTAAAATTTCGGACTTGTTCTTTTTCCTCTGCTCTTGCTGTGAGAAGCAGCTGGCAGGGTCTTGCTCAGAGCTCTGCTTCCTCCAGCACAGAGGAGCTCGGTATTTTGGTTATCGAGAGGTGAGAATTCCTTTCTTGGGGAGAGGGTTCAGGATCTTGGTTAAACAATATAGGAAAGGGAACTCTAAACAGCTGCTGAATTGGAGGAGAAGTTGTGAGCTCAACTTCCTTACGTAAAGCTAAAATCTTGGAGGGGTGAAAGAAAGTTTGGATTTTATGGCAAGTGAACTGCCTGTGGGAGTAGGTTGGAAAAGACATCTGTGTTCTCAGCTCTGTGTGTGCCAAAGATGCAGAGAGATAAGAAACTGAGAAAATGTCATACCTTAATAAAAGTTGTTCTGGTTTATACAGGTTCTTGGTTCTCCTGATGACCTGATGTGTGCAGCAGGGAGAGCTCCAGGAAACTGCAGCTTTCTCGTATGAAGGACCCTGACATTTCCTGTCAGATTTTGTAGTTCTCACCTTTTCCCCCATGGTAATCTATGGGGTTATGTTTGGGAGCTTCCTCCAGAGGGACAGCTCCAATCTCTGCTTTCTGGGACCAGGGACAGGACCGAGAGAATGGCCTGAAGTTATGTCAGAGGTTGAGGCTGGATATCAGGAAAAGGGTGCTGGGCACTGCCCAGGCTCCCCAGGGAATGGGCATGGCCCTGAGGCTGCAACAGCTCCAGGAACCTTTGGACAGCGCTGCGAGGGATGCACAGGGTGGCATTGTTGGGCTGTCTGTGCAGGGCCAGGGCTTGGACTCCATGATCCTTGGGGTTCCCTTCCAACTCAGGATATTCTAGATAGTACACAGAGTTCCAAGTGTCTTTGTCTGAGAACACCAGAAAGGTGATTACTGGAACGTCCCCAAATTTTCTTGTTCAAATGGGTTGCTGGAGCTGTTCATTCATTAGGGGCTTAATCTTTAAAACCATAATCCTTTATTCATTCATAGTCTGGAGGACTTCTCCAGACTGAACAGGGCATGGTCAGTAACTAAGGTTCATTCCTTCCGCATTCTCCCATCCCTGAGATCGCCATGTGCAGACTTTGTCTTTGAGGACAGTCCTGAAGAGTGTTGGACTTGACTGGAGATGATGGTGATAAATTAAATCTTTATCATGAGCTGGCTGAACACAGACAGTAAATCCATGAGATGTCCACCAAGTCTGCTGCTCTTCTCTCTCATCTTTGGGATGAAACACTGCTTTTGTTTTCTTCTGACTTTTTAATGTCTCATCTTGTGCTGTGACTAGAAGACTTTATCAGCTAGGCTTGTAATTAGCAATTGCATCCTATTGTTAGGGATAAATATCCCAGATTTCATGGGAAATCTTTCCAGGATGGAATTCTCGTCATGATAAAGCTGAGCAAAATTGGAAATGGGGTGCAGAGGAGCAGGGAAAAGGACAAGGATAAAAGTTAATGAGTTTTGCTGTAAATAAAACAAGTGCACATTCTACATCTCATTAGAGATCAGACCAAAGGGGAGATTGGCAAAGTTGCTGGAGGATCCTTAGATCCATTTTTTTCTTATGCTCTTGCTGTTTGCTTTGTTCTGCCAACGTCTGGGAACGGAGTGTGCCGTGCAGAACATCCCATTGCTCACAAAAGGGATGGGCCCCAAAAATAGCACATCCAGGAAGATCTTGTGCTGCTGGTGGCTCCCAGATCTCCATCTCTCCACAAGTGCCTGACCAAGGCTGTTCTCTCCCAGCTGGATGTCACTTAACGTTGTCAGTGGCACGTGTGAAGTGTTGGGGGTCTGCCTGTCTTGCCTGGCATCTGTCTCTTATCATTAGCTTGGATTCTCAGAGGAATTTCCTTACCTGGAAGTCTCTGGCACAGATCTTACTCTTGCTGAACTTGACTGAAATGTTCGAGTTCCTACAATCACTTCCCAGCTTCTGCCAAGCATGGCTGTCCTTGGTATGCTTGGGAAAACCAAAAGCTTTTTGAACTATAGCAGAACTCTAGGCTAGCACACTGTTTGTGTTTCCATGGTCATTCCTACAATCCCACATGCTCCTGGTGGCTGCCTTTGGTCTGTTTGGGTCTCAAGCATTTACAGGCTGCTCTGTTACACCAGTTGATGAGGTGTAAGGGTGTATTTAATCCAGCCAACTTCAAAAGAACATCCTGAAATTTCCTCGAGGAAGGATGTGGTTTATACATCATCACTTTTGGGCTGCTGTGGAGGAATCCATCAGGAAGGCTGGGCTCTTGCAGGCTGCAGGAGGGGCTCGGTTCATAAAGCTTCAGTGGTCACCTTCAAAGGACTGAGCTCTTCACACTGAAGTGTGAAAGCAGAGGTCCTCTTGCACAGAATCAGGGGCTGCAGTTCCATGCATGTACCAAGATTTTGGTTCTCAGGTCATATAAATGATCAGCAGATCTTCACAAGTGAAGTTCCTAAGACTGTCTTTTAAAAAAAATCAGTCTTGGACACTTTTCTTCTTTTGAAATGGAAGCATCACCATTTGCATTTTCTTCTAAACATTTTTGGCACAGCTTGTTGGGCTTTTTTTTTTTTTTTCCTTTCACATGGATACACTTGGGCACGGAAATGAATGTGGAACTTGTGAGTTTGTTTCAGCTGAGCAGGGTTTAAAAATCTGCTTAGACCATCTGATCAATCTTGTTAAGAGCACACAGTTCCAGAACAGCGTTCTCTTGTTAGAAAACTTTCAATTCTGGGAGGGAATGAGCTCAGTCTGCCATCATCTTGAATTTTAAGGGGGAATTTTGAAGGAGGCTCCTCGTAGCAGGAAATAGATGTTGAGGGATTGATTTGGCATGGGGGTGACTTGAGGAGGAAGGAAAGAATGGGTGGGTTCGGGGAGTTCTGGATGCATCTTGGGAGTCCATGTCACCCTCAGGATCTGAGTCCTGTGTCTGAAGAAGGTTGTCCCCGGTGAATGAAGAACATTGTCCATCAGCCACCTTTGTTTCCAGATCTCCTCCAGTGTTTCCTGGAGTGATAAATAACCAGTCGCTCCTTTATTTGTAACATGGCATTTTCCACTGTGCTACTGAAAACACATAAAACCTCAGGGAAAGATGGGGGCTCAAAGTTAGGAGAGAGAAACCTTGTGGCTTTTTGAAATGAAACAGCAGCACCTCCAAAACCTGATTGCTGAGAGCACAGCAGAACAGGGTCTGGCTTGCAGCTAAGCAGCCAACATGGAAACCCTTGTGTGGGAAGGCAGGCCATGGAGCTCTTGTTGCCCTGTTCCCGACCCCAGGTTACAAGACAGATCCATGAGCATGAGCAGGAGAACGAGCTGCGGGAACAGATGTCAGGATATAAGCGGATGCGGCGCCAGCACCAGAAGCAGCTGATCGCCCTGGAGAACAAGTTGAAGGCCGAGATGGACGAGCACCGCCTCAAGCTGCAGAAGGAGGTGGAGACACACGCCAACAACTCGTCCATTGAGCTGGAGAAGCTGGCCAAGAAGCAAGTGGCTGTGATGGAGAAGGAGGTGAGTGTGGGGAGCTGTCCCTGAGGGTCTGAGGGATGGGTGAATCCAGCTCTCCAAGGGATGCTGTGGGAGTTACTGCTCAAACTCATGCTCTGAGGTGCACTGTGTGCTCCCTGTCCCTGGCCAGAGCAGCCTCGAGTCACCCTTCTGGATGTGGCACTGCGTTGGCATCCACCTGTGCCACAGCTGGGTAAAACAGGCTGTGGGGACCTTGGTGGGAGCTTTGCTTCACAGCTGAGGGGGTGACAAAGCTGTCACTCAGTCTAAAAATCGGCACATTAATCCTAGTGGGGATCCTAAACTAGTGGGGTTTTGCCCTCTGGGGTGGTTGTGGTGGGGAGGTAAGAAGCACAAGGAAGCCCTCGGATTTATGCGAGCATTTCCTGTTCAGGCAGCTTTCCTGTGGCTGAGTGCTCATGGCTTTGTCTAGCACAGTCACCAAAATGACTGCCCAAAAATCACAACACTGATTTGTGCTGGATTCTGCACCTGCTCACTCACCCTTTGGTTTTTTTATTATTTTTTTTCTCCTCTCTCTATACCTTGCAGGCAAAGGCAGCTGCAGCAGATGAAAAGAAATTCCAGCAACAGATTTTGGCTCAGCAAAAGAAAGACCTGGCGACCTTTTTAGAAAGTCAGAAGAAACAATACAAGCTTTGCAAGGAAAAGATTAAAGAGGCAAGAAACCGTCATTTTCGTGGCTGAAGGGGTGTGCAATGAACACGAACCAGTCTTTGGTTTTGATAAACCTGGGCCAGCCCAGGGGTTTAAGGGATACTGTCAAGCTTCGAAGCAAATTTGGATTCTCAGCAAGTGAATTTTCAGGAACTGGGAGCATCTGGCAGCAGTTCCAGAACAATTTGTGAGGGTGGCTACAGGTGCCTTCACAATTTGCTGTAGAGCAGCATCTTTGAAACCAAGGGTGATGAGGGAAAATGGGACTTCACAGAGAGTTCTTCTTCCCCTTTCTCCTCATCTTTTTTTTTTCCCCTAAGTAATCAGAGCAGCCTTTCAGTGTCCCTTGACTAAAAGCCCTGTGATCACTTACATAAATTAGGAAGAGAAGTAACTTCATATGTAGCTTATCTGTGCCAAAATGCAGTGCTGAAGTGGTGTCCCCACCACACTGCACGAATAATCTGCTGTTAAGAAGGTAAAAGTGAGAAAATGAGTATCAAGGAGCTCAGTGGCCATATTTCCTCTAGGGCCAGCAGGGCTGGGCATGGCCCAGGTGATGGGTCTGGCTCTGTTGGTGTTGTAGTGGGATTTTGGTGTCCCTTCAAGAACTGAATGGCAGAGGAGGAGGCAGGAAGGTCCCCCAAGCCCTGTTGTCACTGTGGCGCTAAGGGCAGCCTTGTTTTAACCCTGCAGGAAATGAATGAGGACCACAGCACGCCCAAGAAAGAGAAGCAAGAAAGGATATCCAAACACAAAGAGAACCTGCAGCACACACAGGCTGAAGAGGAGGCCCAACTTCTCAGCCAGCAGAGACTCTACTACGACAAAAACTGCCGTTTCTTCAAGAGAAAAACGATGATCAAGAGGCACGAGATGGAGCAGCAGAACATTCGGGAAGTATGGCACTCCTCACTTCCTCTTCCAGCATTTCTCTAGCTGCTTTAGCTTCGTGTCTTGACTGAACTTAGGTTTCTAGTTGCTAAATAGAACTGAGAAAAACGTAAGGAAAAGGTTTTGGGAAATGATTTTCCATGCAGCTGTGGCTGCTTTGATCAGCTGAGGGGTGAAACACCGTGTGGGCCATTCCTCCTGGGCCTGATGCCTCATCCCAGCTCCTCCAGGCAGAATATGGGGGATCCTGCCCCAGTTTGGGCTGTGCTGAGGGCCAGGGAGAGCTGTGGTCGTGGGGATATGGGCTGTTAAGGAGCAGCTTTTCACATCCTGCTTCCCCTGGTTGGTTTTTGCCCCTTGCCTCAGGAGATATTTCTGTGGCCATCACTGTAGTACCTGAATTCTTCATTGATGTTGTTTTTGGATAAAGGCCATCAGATGAGAGGGTGTTTTAGTGAACACTGAATTTCTAATTGTCAAAAATTTCTAATTGTACTTCGCCTGCTACCCTCAGGTTTTCCAGTATGTTTTGTACTTGTTCAGAGCTGTGCTGTCCTTGAGTCCAGATGTGCCTGGGGCTGCTCAGCTGCATTGCTGAGAGCCAAATATCTCAACCCAGGCACTCTGAGAATGATTGACTCTGAAAAATCAGATTTGGGCACCCTTCACAGCATGTCAGCTCTGTGGTAGGGATGAGAAGATCAGTTACCTGGCATGGCATTTAACTAGGGAACAAATCTCTGAGCTCCTGCATTTAAACTTTTATAAGAGACCTAATTTTCAGAATGATCTGAGTATTTATTTCCTGAAAATTACATCCCTACTAATATTCCAGTACTAACTAGTTGGATCACCAGAAGTAAAAACACTTTCAAAGTGTGTTTTCCATGATATTTTAAATAACCACAGACAGCTTTTCTGCAAATGGGGAAGAGTTTGAGGGAAGTGGAGTGACTGTGTTCCTGCTGTGTGAACTGGAATCAGGTGTGGAATGGGCACAGGAGAGGTTGGCTGAGCTATCCTGGGATGAAGGCACATGTGCCACAGCTCCAGTGGGAAGTGATTTCAGCACTGATTTTTAATCTTGGCTGTCAGGGGTCAAGTTTTGCTTAAATGTAATCATGTGCAAACCCTTTATGGCCAGGAGGGCAGAGAGAAGCCCTGGCCCTGTTTCCTTCCCCATCCTCTCAGCTCAAACCTGTACCAGGTGTAGCAGCCAGAGGGGCTGAAGCCCCTGCTTGCAGGTGCTCCTGCAGGTGGTGAGAGTTACAACAGGATTACCACGTGTGAGCAGCAGCTCAGAATAATTAGATTTTTTTGCTTCTGCTGCAGAAACTCGTTAGGCTGAGGCAGCACTGGGCTCTCCCTGTCCCGGGCACGGTGTGGGGTGGGGCAGCCCTGCTGTGCGTGGCTGAGCCAGCACGGAGCACAGCGGTGAGGCTGTAACCTGAGCCTGAATCTGGGATGCACCAGTAGCCCATCTGTGAAGGGGTGCAGCTGCAGTCAGCTCTGTGCTCCACAGGGTGTGGCTGACACCTGGAGACACAAATATTTGCAGTAATCAGGGAGGGAACTGGTGTCTTGTCATTTCTGGGCTTGTAGCTCTCAGAGACGGTTATCGCAAACTGGACACCCTGTGCAGGAGCTCTTGGTCAACACTGCAAAACCCTGGGAGACTTGGGTTCCAGCCTCATTTTAAAAATGTGCTGCACCTGGGGCCAAATCCCACCTGGACAATTAATTTTCTCACCTGAGGTGGTGGTAGAGCCACTGACCTCTGCTTTGGCTGCTCAAGTGCAGGTGATCCAGGAGAAGCTCATTCCCAGTGCCTACCCGGGCACAGGGGAATTTAAACCAGACAAGAGCCCCCAATTCTGTCAGTCACCCCAGCCCTGTATGGCTGTGAGTCTCAGCAGGCACAGAGGGCTTGTGTGGGGTCCCAGTGCCACCTGCTGGGGACTCCTGGGGCCATCCCAGAGTGGGTGGGTGGATGGATGGACAGATGGATGGTCAGTCACTATGGTGCATCCCCATGGTGCTGCTGGCTGTTTCCCTATCCATGTGAAATCCCTGGTGCCGTACAGAGGAGCGAGCAGGACCCTGAGCCTCCTGTGGGCAGGGATTCCCCTCCTCAGCTGTGTGTGTCTGGCGCAGGAGCTGAACAAGAAGCGGACGCAGAAGGAGATGGAGCACGCGATGCTGATCCGGCACGACGAGTCCACGCGGGAGCTGGAGTACCGGCAGCTGCACACGCTGCAGAAGCTGCGCATGGACCTCATCCGGCTGCAGCACCAGACTGAGCTCGAGAACCAGCTGGAATACAACAAGCGGCGCGAGCGGGAGCTGCACAGGAAGCATTTCATGGAGCTCCGGCAGCAACCAAAGAACCTGAAGGTGCTGCAAGCTTTTCTTCCTCCTCCAGCCTCTGTCCTCCTGTCTGTGCCTCCTCCGTGCAGCATCTGCTGTGGGACCGCTGCTGTCCACACCCTGTGCTCTCCCTTGCATCCCTTCCCTTCACACAGGGCTGCTCTGGATAAGGGAAGTTTGGGCTGGGATAGCTCAGAGCTCACAGAGGCTTTTTGAAGTGCCATGCTGATTGAGGCTGTTGGGTAAAATAGTCCAGTCCCAAGCAAAGTGTCACAGAAGTTGTTTCTGATGTGTTCAGGGCCTGGCTGGTGTCAGCTTAGGAATGATGAAGAGAGGGTTGGGTGGTGCTTTCAGAGTCCAGAGAGGAGACAGCACACGGCTGTGCTGAGAGCTGTGCCCTGCCCCAGCTTGGTTACAGACCAGGCCTCTGAGCTGCTCTCTGTAGGACAGGCCTGCTCCTCCTCCACAGAATCATGGAATACGAGCTGGAAGTGACCCACAAGGATCATGGAGTCCAAGCCCTGGCCCTGCACAGACAGCCCAACAATGCCACCCTGTGCATGCCTGGCAGTGCTGCCCAAAGGCTCCTGGAGCTGTGGCAGCCTCGGGCCCGTGCCCATTCCCTGGGGAGCTGTTCTAGTGCTTATTCTACCCTCTGGGGGAAGAACCTTTTCCTGATACCCAACGTCAACTTCCCTGACATAGCCTCGTGCCATTCCCTGGGGCTTCTGTCACTGGTCACCAGAGAGAAGGCACATTGCTGTCACTCTGTCACACCCTCGCTGGTTCTCAGGTCTGCAGCCTCAATGTAGTGCAAGGTTGAGGTGGGAAAGAAATAGAAAAGGAATGAGGCTGTGAAAAAGCAAATATGTTTTGGGAGGCAGGTGATGGGCTGGGTGATGTGCTGGAAGCTGGGGCAGAGGATGGGAGTGCCCTGGGCTGAGGAGGGCTGAGCAGGTGCTGTTCCTGGCCAGGCTGCAGCAGGGCCTGAGCTGATGCCGTGGTTAATCCCTGTGGGAAGCACACTTTGACCACGGGAGCAGGAGACAGCAAAGGGGAGCTGTGCTTCCCACCACCCCACCCATGTGGATGTACCACAACCTCTCCATTCCCAAAGCCCTTCACGCTCTTCACATCATTCCTTCCTTGGCAGGCTATGGAAATGCAGATCAAAAAGCAGTTCCAGGACACATGCAAAGTGCAAACTAAGCAGTACAAAGCACTGAAGAATCACCAGCTGGAAGTAACTCCAAAGAGTGAGCACAAGACAATTCTGAAGAGCCTGAAGGACGAGCAGACGCGGAAGCTCGCCATCCTGGCCGAGCAGTACGAGCAGAGCATCAATGAGATGATGGCCTCGCAGGCGGTACGTGTAGGGGGCTCGGGGGGCACCAGGGACTGGCAAAACCCTTGGGGGTGTCTTCTTCAGCCACTGAATTAAAAAATCTTTTTAAATAACTCATCAGGTGGCACTTCCCCATTGGAATAGGCATCCTGCGGACCATGCATCCTTTTCCTGCTCCCCTCGCGTGCTGGGGTTTGGAATTGGATGTTGGGAGG
This sequence comes from Origma solitaria, assembly GCA_013397895.1. Classification (NCBI taxonomy): domain Eukaryota; kingdom Metazoa; phylum Chordata; class Aves; order Passeriformes; family Acanthizidae; genus Origma; species Origma solitaria. The sequence continues at coordinate 1,453,787 of VZRL01002565.1, read as the reverse complement.
CTCTGCCTCAGTGTGAGCGGGGAAACTGCTGTTCAATAAGCCCTTCCTGCTTTCTTCGTCTGCCACCAACACCAGCAGCTCCCAGCTTTGGGGAGAAAGAGTGGTGTGTCACTTGTGTCGGAGCAGAGGGATTCCCAGCGGGGGTTTGAGTGTTGTTTTCCCAATGCTCTCGCAGCTCCGGCTGGACGAGGCCCAGGAAGCAGAATGCCAAGCCCTGAGACTGCAACTCCAGCAGGAGATGGAGCTGCTCAACGCGTACCAGAGCAAAATTAAGATGCAGACAGAAGCACAGCACGAAAGGGAACTCCAGAAGCTGGAGCAACGGGTGTCGCTGCGCAGGGCACACCTGGAACAGAAGGTACGTGCTGGGGGAGCTCCAGGGGATCCCTGGAGCTGGGCTGGGACACGGCAGGGCTGAGCTGTGCTGGGAGCTGCTGACTGTGCTCCTTTCAGATCGAAGAGGAGCTCGCCGCCCTCCAGAAGGAACGCAGCGAGAGGATCAAGTTTCTGTTGGAAAGGCAGGAGCGAGAGATCGAAACGTTTGACATGGAGAGCTTGCGGATGGGCTTCGGCAATTTGGTCACATTAGAATATCCCAAGGAGGACTATAGATGAGGTTCAATTTCTTTGCCATTTAAAAAAAAAAACAAACAACAAAAAACCACAAAAGCAAACAAAGTAAGGATAAAACTTGCAAACCCAACATTCCCCATGTTGACGGGCGTGCTCTCTCTCTTTCTGTCTCTCTTACTGACATCGTGTCGGACCAGTGCCTGTATATTCTTACTCCATCAGGGGCCCCTTTCCCCCGTCACGTCCCGGTGCAGGACAGCTCCTGGCAGTCTTTTCCATAGTATGTCACAGTATTGATGTCTCTGTGCAATGATTAAAAATGTTTCAGTGAAAACTTTGGAGACAATTTTAATGGAG
>VZRL01002565.1:1440570-1452824 GCA_013397895.1 Origma solitaria | reverse complement strand
AAAAAAAAAAAAAATAACCAAGTGGATGTATGTTGCTTTTGAGCAATCACTCATTTTACCACCAATCAATGAAAGTACAAGCAAAAAAATATTAATAATTAAAAAGATATCTACGATCCCAGGGGGAGAGAGACTGAATCCGCAGCCTTACCTTAACTAGCTGCTGCATAATTTTATTTTATTTTTATTTTTTTGGTATTTATTCATCAGGAATAATTAAATAATAAAAAAAATTTTATTAAAGATTGAAAAAAAAATTTGATACATTTTACAGAAAAAAAAACTTAATCGTGCTGTACATATCAGTGGTGACATATTATTACTTTTTTGGGGGTGGGGAGGGGCGGGCGATGACGTGGTGATTTTTAGGAGAACCATGCCAGGGGCAGCAGGGACGAGCCCTGGCCCCTCGGCATACTCTTGATTGTATCATAAATCATTTTCTGCTGTCGCAGAGAATGTGAATACACTTAAATGAGCCCACAGGATCCCAGTAGCACAAATTGGGCTTTGTCAAATCGTGTATTTTGTGTATAGAAGGAATTTAAGGAGAGCTTTTACTTATTTTCATATTGTATTTTAACTGTTTCTCTGATCAAAAATTTTTTTACTTCTTTCCCCCCCTCCCTTCCTGCTCCAGCCACCCCCCACTCTCCAGTTCCGTTCCGGAGCTCAACACTGTCTGTTAAATCATCCCAGCCCTTTTCAGTTCTTCTTCTATTTGTTTTTTGGGGGTTTTTTTTTTGTTCCTCCCCCAAGTCCACCCCCAACCCCATGATCTTGGTCATAAATATTGCATTATTCACACTTTCAAACTGTGTATTTTCTTACAATAAAAAGAGAAAAAAAAAAGGCTTTACTTCTTTTGCATGCACTTTAAAAAAAAAACCAACAAAAAAAAAGGACAAAAAAACCAACAAAACAACAAAAACATTTTTCAGGTTCCAGGGAAGAGCATGAATAACTGTCAGAGCTTTTAATTATATTTGTAAATAAAAGTGTTCATCACAATGCCTGGCTGTGTCATTGTGGGAGGGGCGGCTCGTGGCCCAGCGCAGGTGCAGGGTGGGGATGGGGAGGTGACACATTCCACAGGTGTCATTCCACAGGTGTCCCTCAGCCTGGGGCCAGAGGAACCTCAGGGCTTGGTTCCAAACATGGTTTCCTGAAAAGTGGATGTGTTTAGGGTAATGTTTATGGTTTGTTTTTTTTTAATGTCCTCCCAGCCTGCAGTCCCAGGATGGATCAGCCTCGTGAGCACTGCTCCACCCTTAAGTCTGGAGTAGCTGGGGAGGTTTTCCTGGAAAACCACCAATCCTCTTGAAATGTCTTAATGGCTGTGCTGAAAAACTCCCCTGGGGCAGACATCACCCACCTTTCCAAGTTCTGGAGTCCCTGATTTTCACAGGGATGCTGCTGACTCCTGTTTGTCACACCGTGTCAGCAGCTTGAAAAAAAGGGGGAAGGCTCCTGATTCCACGGAGCTGAATTGCATTGGCTTCACCTTTTTTAGCCTTTCGTAGCCATCAGGCTGGACCAAAGGCTCATTTCTGCTCCAAGCACTTAGGAGACATCCCCAGGCCTCACTGCAAAGCTGCTGGAGGAGCAGGACACACCTGGGACCTGCAGCTGGGCTGGGAAGTGGCTTCAGGTCAGTACAGCTGCCCAGAGCTGCTGTTGGGGTTCAACTGGGGTGGTCTGGGGGCTCCTGGGAAGGGAGGGAGCCACCATAGAGCTGGGAGGGTGGGGAGATCCCTTGGGAATGGACAGTGTGTTAGATACAAACACCATGGAGTTGTGTCCCAGGAATGGGGAGCCCCTGGCGCAGGGCCCAGCCTGGACAGGAACCCTGCACCACCACCACACTGCTCCTGAGCATCGCCCTCAGCCCCCAAGAAGACAAGCACGCACACCAAGTACCTTGGGAAGTTTTTAATTGCACTGTGAGCAAAGGGCAGGTCACCACAGGACTGAACAAAGCAAAGTGGTCTCAGCTTTGAGTGGCAGCAGAGAACAGAAGGAAGTGCTCTAGGCCAGCTCCTGCCTCCCCCTCGAACTGCACCTTCACTACTATAGTGGTGACGTGGAGGCACTGGCCAAATGTTGGGGGAAAAACGAAAGAAAAAAAGGGGAGGAAGTTTCCCTTAGACTGCCCTCTCCTCTCCTGCAAAAGGGAGTCTCCACAGCCAACACATACCCCCCCAAAGTGGTTCTGTACCCACACCCCTGCCACCTAAAGCCATCCCAAGACAGCAGAGACCCCCTGAATTGACACTAATTCACAAAGGCTTTTGATTCCCTTAAGCAGGTCACTTTGGAGGGAGTGGCCCTTCCAGGGACACCCATCAGCAGCTCCCTAGCTAGGATACCACAGGCACTAGCACAGGCCTGGACACAGGGACACGGAGCAGGGACAGCGACAGGGTGACATTTCCAGCAGTCAGAGCAGGACATTGGGTTCAACTCACTAACGAAACAGAACTACAGTGCCCGGCCCCACCCATGGGTGCTGCTGTGCCCCACAGGCCATGGCCCTACTTCCCCGAGAGCTGCTCGTAGAGCTTGGGCACGTAGTCATCCCACTCGGCCTGGTAGCAGGTGCCTGCCACGGGCGCCCCCAGGCCATACTTGCTGCGGAACGCGGCCACCTTGAACTTGCCGCGCTTGTCCCCGGAGCGGTTGGACAGGACGGGCTCGTTGCAGGCCAGCTGCTGGGGCTGCTCGTACACCAGCCACACGTAGCGGTGCAGCCCTGCGGGGAGGGACGGCGTCACCACGGCACTCCCAGGGACGCAGGTGTGCTCTGAGGTGACCCCCGGAGCTGGCTGAGGATGATGGAGCTTAAGGCAGCTTAGGGAAGATCCAGATAGGCTGGATGCCTGCTCGTGCTGGCCGTGACCACCAGCAATCCTGCATGGATTATTTCCACAGGCACCCTCCTGCAGGCTTCCCCCCACCCTTCTGCACTGAATGTGATCCATGCAGCACCGCGTGGGAATTGCTGCAGGTACCAACCTGTTCCCTTGGGAGGCCCGGAGCCAACGTAATCCGACATCACGGTCCCACTGCCCACATTGTTGCCTCTCATGTTGGTCACCAGGAAGTGATGCCATTCCCTGAAAGGATAAGACAAAGAACAATCAAGCTGGCAGAGCCCCAGATAAGATCTTTTGTCACTCCAAGCTGCTGCTTTTTCCACGAGGCTGTCAGCGTAGGGTAAACAAACAGCTGCCACTCCTGGTTTGCCAAACCCAAGGAGCACCACTCCCAGAACAGGCACTGCTCCGTTAGGATGCACAGCCTGCCAAAACCTGCTCCACGTGGCTGCAGGAAACCCACAGCCTGACCTCTGAGAGTGGGTATTCCATACACTGCTGAGGTTGATTTAAGGAAGGTCAGCTGGTCCCAGATTTAATATTCTGCTATCAGCAAAGACCTAATTACAACTCACATGGCTGATAAATTAAAACAAATAGCAAATGCTGTGTTGCCCCAGCTACAACAGACCTTTGAACACCCCTGGCAAGAGCAGCTGCTCCTCTTCGTGCTGTCCCTGGCTCAAGGAGAGATGCAAGGACAGCATTTCTATGCCAAGCCGCAGCCCCACAGCTGCACCTTAGGCAGAGCACAGTCCCACCTCCTCCGGAGCCTCTGCTCAGTGCAAGAGAGATGCTCCATTTTCCCCACGCAACACACTGAGCTGTCCATCCCCATTACCTGAACTTCGGGTCCTTCCGACTGGGTGCATCAGGGTCTGTGAGAACCAGGGTGTAAAGCTTCTGGGGATCGCAGCCATCCCACTCGATGGTGGTGGGGCGATGCTGGACCTGCAGGGAGGACGGCGTTAGCAGCGGCCCCGCTGCCAGCACCAGCCACCTGCCCTGCACACAGGGCCAGCAAACCTGCGCTGGCAGCGGCACCCGAGGGGTTCAAGGCCATTCGTGCCAGCTCGCCCTGGCTCTGAGAGCTACGGGCCTCCTCCTGCAGCACGGCCATCCCCGTACCAAGTCCGACACCGAAGCTCAGCCCTCTCTCTGCCCCCGCACCCGGCGAGGCTCCGGCGGCAGCTGCCGGAGCGGCAGCGCAAGAGGCCCGACCGCATCCCGCCATTTTGCCGCGGCAACCCCCGCGCGCGGCGCCGGGCTCTGCTCACCTGAGTGGGCGTGAGCACCTTGCCAAGCTCGTCGATCTCCACAGAGCCATACTTGACCCGCAGCGGGTGCGCCGGCTTCTGCTCCACCTCGCCGAGGCTCAGCGGCCCGTCCCACTTGCCCAGGTCCACCGGCATGGCGATGTTTGTGGTTGCGACGACGGCTCCAGCAGCTGCGGCGGCGGCGACTCCGCGCTGCCCACCCCAAGCGCCGATTGGAGGAGGCGCCCCCTCGCTCCGCTCCCATTGGTGGAGACGCCGCTATAGTCCGCTCCCATTGGTGGAGACGCACCGCTGGGCTCCCCCGCGCCAGCCCTTTGGCGCCCCCGGGCGGGGCTGAGCGGAGCCGGCCGAGCTCCGGTTACCTGGGACAGCACTGCCGCCCCTGCCTCTAATTAGGTTAATTAATAATTAATGTGCCAGGGCCCAGCGGGGCAGCCCCGTGGGTATCAGCGCTCTGTTTCACGCACGCCTTGGTGCTTCCAAGCTGTTATGTGCCTTCCCCAAGTGTAAGGTGTCCTGGAGAAACCCGAGTATAGTTGCGTGGTAAGAGCCCTTGCTGCGGGGTTACAGAGAGGAGTAACAGTTTATCTCTTCCCGCTCCGCTGCTCGTGAGGTGTCTCTAGGCGAGTCGATTACGGCAGCTCTCTGGACGTGGGGTTCGCTTATCACTCAGGGAACACCACTCGGGGAACACCACTCGCGGAACGTCACTCTCTCTGTTTCAAACACTCCCAATCCATGGGCGGCACCGCAGGGCAGCGCCGGCCCCGCTCCGAGGGGTCCGCCCCACACGGCGGGGGGGACTGAGGTGACCCCAAGATGGCGGGCGGGGTCGAGGGGGGGTCCCAAGATGGCCGCGGCCCAATATGGCGGCCTTGAGGCGGCGGGAGCCGATCGACGACCCCATCATGGGCCCCTCACGGGCCCTGGCGGGCGGGTCCCCCCGGCCGGGCACGCCCGCTCTTCCCTGGCCTCTCGCCGGGGCGGCGGCCGGGCAGCACCGCCTCCGCGGGGCTCCGGCAGCGGCACTCAGCCATGCAGCTCCCCGGCGGGATGCCGCCGGCACGGTTCCTTCTCGCCCTCTGCGTCTGGAGGCTGCTGCCGAGCCGGGAGGCCGCAGGTAGCGCGGGCTGAGGGGAGTGGAGCAGGGAGCTGTGTCCCTTTTCCGATCCTGGTGTGCGCTGGATGTTTTTAGTCACCTCAGAGATCCCTCAGCAGCCCCCTAAGAAGCACCTCAGAGGGCTGACATAGATGAGATATCCAAGCCTTTGCTGGCAGAAGGCAACTTTGCCCGTTCCCTATGTCCCTAACACCGTCCCTTCTCTCTTCCAGGAACAGACGAAGTGGTCTTTGGGCAGGTGGGAGGAAGCATCCTCCTTTTATGCCGCAACGTGTCCAAGGAAGCCACCGAGGTGGTCTGGTTCCAAGGGGATCCGCACTCCTTCCCACCTCTCTTCTCCTCGAGGGTCTCCTTCGCTCCGGACGTTCGCTTTTCCCTGGTGGACAACAGCTCCCTGAGCATCACCGGGCTGCGAGTGCAGGACGAAGGCAACTACACCTGCAGGGAAGTGCTGAACAAGACGGACCACGAGCACAGGGTGCAGCTCCTGGTGGCCAGTAAGTCATTCCCGCAGCTGAGCTTCCTCTCCTCATCCTCCCACATCCCCAAATTCACCTGGCACCGGTGGAAAAATAATATTAAAAAAGTGCAAGGTGGCTTTATCATGCGGAATCTCACAGATGCCAAAATGTGTGTCCGAATTGCCTCACAGACCTGGCATGTGCAGAGGAAATGCCACCTCTTAAGTCCTTACCATGTCTCTTCTTCTTTCCTGGTGGTAAACGAGATTTTCAGCAGTGCAGCCTTCTGATATTGATGGAAGCAGCAAATTCCTCAGGTTAATGTGGGAGCAGTGTCCTGAGAGCATGCCTGTTATCAGCACAGGCCAGTTCTTTCAGCCCTATTGTGTCTTCTGGTGCTCTCTCCCCTTTCCATTTCTGTTTCATCTATTCATTCCCTTAGAAATGTTCAGAGCACAGGTGGAAGTTCAGGCTGGAAAGCGCTCAGGCCAATTAGGTCCTTTCTGCTTCTGACAGGGAACCATTATTTTGCTCAGATGCCTCATGTATTCCATAGGAACAGTCCCCTCCAAATCAGCAGGGAGCACAGCTCCTGTGCCTGGTGCCACTCTTGGTCCCTTCAGGACTGAGAAGAGGGAAAATCTGCTGCTTTTCCCCTTTTGACCCTCTGTACTCTCTTGGCCCCTTCTTTTCTTGCTGCTCTTCCCATGTATGAGACCTGTTTGCCTTCAGGGTGTTCCTTCTCCCTGTGTGTAAACATTGCACTTGTTTTGTACAGATTAACCTCTTGAAAGTTTACAGGAATAAAAATTCCCTTCCTGCAGCAAGGAACGTGCGGATGGGGCGTGGAGGGATTGAACCCCGGGCTGCTTCAGGGAATAAATACGGAGGCACTGGGCTTAGGAGGGGAGAGCCCCAGATCTGGAGCACTGGGGCAGAACACTTGGGAGCAAAACATATTTATGGTGTTCCAAGTGCTGGTGCTGCACTCTGAACTTAATTTATTAGCCCGGAATTAATTGTGTGAACTAATTTCCAAGTGTGACAAAGGTGATGTGGCATGCCCTTCGATAGGTGAGAGAGAGATTTCTGGAGGTGCTTTAGGTCAACAGGAGAAGCATCAGTAAAAGTTAGGAGTTGAACCTCTGACGTGTAGCAGGGCCCTGTTTTTTCACAATCCCTGTTGGTGGAATATCTTATCCTGGGCTGGAGCAAATTTTGGACGTGGATTTGGCACTGCTGTACATTTGTAGAGGCTTTGTGTGGGAATTACCAGCTGACAGTTCTCAACCCATCCCATGGGTGGTACCAAAAAAGTTCTCTTTTTGTTTAAAACAGCACTTCAAAAACCCAACAAGCAGCAGAGTAAACATTCTAGTGACAGGACAAAGGTGCAGCCCTGCCTTGGGCTGTGATTCTGTGTTTGTTTTGGATGGGAAGCACCTGTGAAGGAGACGTGCAGTTCCACACCTCCCGGGGATTCCTTGGCACATCTGTGCATGGGTTGATGTTGGCTCTGTTGGCTCTTCTGTGGGTCAAACCACAACAGGTCCTTTTTGCTGGTGTTTTGGGAGACTTCATGGTTTGGGAGGGTGGAGAATTTTAGGCTTTTGGTTTTGTGGGAGCAGATCTCTTGTTTAGATGGAGTTGTGCTGGGAGAGCCTGGGAATTCAGGATGTGACACTGATGGCTTTCGGAGGCTGTTGCTGGGGCCAGCACAGAAAGTGCAGCTCTGGCTTGACATCCTGGAAGGACTGTGTCCCCATTGATGTGGGGCAGTTTCTGCTGGTTCAGGCTGACAGGATGCCCTATTAACCACAGCCAGGGTTTGGGATCAGCTCTGTCCTGAGCTGGGACAGAGGGAGTGTTGCAGAGAACTTTCTTTCCAGAGCTGGATGGTTTCAAAGATCACCCGAGGTGTGTTTACAGTTCCTGGAGAGCCAAGCCCCAAGAAGGTGTGTTCCTGCAGCTCACATGGGGGTTTGCCATGATGTTTGGTTTATTAATTCAATTAATTTGAAAGTCCCCTGAATAAATCCTCCCCAAAATAAGCCTCAGACATCCCACTACACCTCTGGTGTGGGGCTTGCTTTGGTTTGATCTCTTGTTTAGCCCTGGATTAGGCACACACAGAGGCTCGGGGTGTTGATGTGTTGATTCTGCCTGGATCAGAGTCCAGAATCCCTCTGCCTGTTAAACCAGCACGTGCTGGATCTGTGCGTGGAAGGAGCAGCTGGGAGAGAGGCAGGACTGTGCCGTGTCCTCAAGAGGTGACTCAGTGTCCCTCCCTGGTAGCTGTGGCACGAGGACCAGGGCAGTGGGATTTCATTTTTAGGCGTTTAGTTCATTTCCATTGGCTAAAGCTGTGGCAATAATTTTTTTTCCCCTCAAGGTTTGGCTGTGGGGGCTGTGACAGCCCCTCTTGGTCTCTTGCTGGCTGTCACTCAGAGCTGTGCTCCCCTGGGGCTGTGGGATGCAGGTCATGGAGCAAGACTGGCAGGGAAGCCAGAAAGATATCCAAGGGGAAAAGACAAAGAAATTCCAGTCCTGAAGTGTTTCTAACCATGTGCTGTCCTTGCTCACAGATCCACCACAGGCAACCCCAAAGTGCTGGGCTGAGACCTCTTCAGGGCTGATGCTGCAGCTGTTCTGCAGCTGGCCCGGGGGGTATCCCCACCCCACCCTGCACTGGAGAGAAGAGGGGCAGGATCTGGAGAACTCCAGCTGGGTCATCAGCTCCAGCAGCTCCTCGGACACCCACGTGGAGACCCTGAACAGCTCCCACCTCTCCCACCGAAAAGTCTTCAAGTGTGTGGGCAGCCACGTGGTGAAGGAGGAGCAGCCTGCCTGCACTGTGGAGATAAGTGAGTGGATTTGCTGCCTCACTAGCTATTAATTAGGCTGCTGAAGGTGGGGCAGGTGGGTCATTCCTGCCCTCTGGAGCACTGAGGTGGTCAGGGAAGCCAAGAGGCTGCAGGGCAGGACTTGGCTTGTGCAGCACGAGCACAGTTATCCTGCAGCTGAGATCCATAATGGCATGGTTGCAGGTGAGCTGTGGTTTGGGCCTGTCTTCCAAGGCCAACAAATCTCACCAGCGATGTTTTCACCTTTGGAAAGCTTTCCCACCCCTGTGTGAAAATGAGAGGTGTTTTGGGGGCAGTGGGCAGCTTAAGTTTGGTGGGACTGGCTTTAAGGGTTTTGGGTGCCCCTCAGGGATGTGAGTGGCTTATGAAAACCTGGGCTGTATTTATGCTCCAAAGCTTGTCAGTGCTTCACAAGATGTCTGCTGATCCCAAGGGACGTTTCTGGGCTGCTCTTCTCTACTCTGCCATCTACATGCTGGCTACCCTCAGGCCATTTTTGCCTTGGGATATGAGGACAGGTGTCAGAAGGGACAGCACTGTGGAAGCTGCTCAGGTCACTCCTTGGGAGGCTCCTGAGTGAGCCAAATGCCAAACCCCCAATGCTCAACTCCCAGACTCCTGCCTGCCTCCCTTCTGTTAATGATTCTTAATCAGCCAGAAGCTTGATTGCTCGTTATGTTAATTGCCTCCATTCCCTCCTTGACTCCTGTTATGGTTTTCTTTTCCCCTTGGGCTGTTCAGAACTCCCTTCCCTGGAATCCGAGCCCCCCAAGACCTGCTTTGTGGGTGACAACGTGACCCTGACGTGCCGGGTGACCGAGAGCACTCCAGCAGCTCGGCTCAGCTGGCTGCAGGACATCACCCAGCCCGAGGTGGAGATCCAGCCTGGGGGCAAGTTCCTCATCGCCCAGGAGGGCAACGTGTCCCGGCTCACCATCCAGAACTGCTCCCAGGGCACCGACGGCGGCTGCTACGTCTGCAAGGCCCAGAACCCCGTGGGGCTCAGGGAGCTCTTCATCTGCCTCACGGTGAAGCGTGAGTGGGGCTGTGGCAGGAGGGCTTGGGGACACAGCACGCCTGCTCTTTGGCTGGCACTGAGAATTCCTCATCCATCTGTGTCCCGGTGACAAGCTCCTCCTGTGTCCCCTCTCTGCAGAGCCAGTGAACATCGTTGGGGTCGTGGGTGCTGTGGTGGTGCTGTCTCTCCTGGCTGTTCTCACCGTCACCGGGGTTGTGTTGTACTACAATCCCCTGCTGTGCCTGCGAGGTAGGGATTGGTTCCTCCTGCCTGAGGGTTTATCCCTAACCTGCTTGTCCCTCCCGAGGTGCTGGAGTCAGGGTTGCTTGTGCCATGTGTGGGCAGGTCACCTCCACGTCTCTGCCTCTGCATGGGGCTGCCACTGACCATCTGGGGGAGGCACAGATGTGGAGGCAGGATTGGCAGGGGCTGTCCAGACCAGTAAAACCAGTGGCGCTGCCAGAGAGGGACAGTTTCTAATGCTGTCTCTCCCTTCTCTCCCATTCAGGTGCTGCATTCAGGTGAGTGTCGACATTCCTCAGCCTCATTCTGCATGGCATCACTACTCTGCCTTCCTGTAGGGCAGGGACCAGGCTCTCCTCAGCCTTTCATCCAGCTTGCTCTGCTGTTCCCAGGAATGCAGACTCGGGAGATGTCTTAGTGCTGGTGGACTCTGAAGATGATGAGGAGGGGAAGGCGCCCGAGGAGGCCCTGCGCAGCTATGCCAAGCACGAGGCCATGGCGCTGGTTGGTGGGAGCAGGGCCCGGGCTGCTCGCCTGAACCACCTCGCGGAAGGTGAGGAGCCACCTGCTCCCTGCTGAGCTGTGGCTCTTCCCAGAGGGGCTGCCAGGGAGGCAGGAATTCCTGATGGCTGTTGTGGCTGAGGTGCTGCTGCTCTTTGTTCTGTGTAGGTGACGATGATGAGCTCCACGGCGAGGTCTTCCCTCAGGAAGTGAGAGGAGAAGAGACGCAAGGCTCATAACTTCCATCTCTCCTTGAGGAAGCACACGGAGCTCCAGCTGGAGGCCAGCATCAAGCAGGCCCTCATTGTGTATGGCTGAGCACAGGCCCTCAATATCCTGCATCAGGCTGGTTTGGGCAGAGCCTTCCCACCTCTCCCTCCACTCACCCCTTCCACAGTTTCACTCCGTCCTTCCCCAGCCACATTTCTCCATTTCTTCTATTTTCCTCCTTGTCTTGGGTGTCCTTAGAACAAGGTGACACCCAGCACAGGCAGAGTGTGGGAGCAGCTGCTCACCTCGATGCCTGTGACAGACTCAAATTCCTGTGACACACTCGAATATGGGATTCTGGCTCAGTCCCCATGAGCAGCTCTGGGATGGAGAAAGTCCCCACGGGGCCACAGTGGTCCTGGGACAAATGAAGAAACAAGGGGTATGCAGGCAGGACATGGGTGACACTGACTCTAGGGAGGCTGAATTGTTTTTATTATAAATATTTTCTCCCTATTCTTTCTGCAGTGTTGCTCTGTGTCCAAGTCGGGAGTTAATCTGTTCCTTGTGGGGTGTGTGTGGAGGGTAACGGGGATGTGAGCACACACGTTGGGGGACAAAAGGGACCTGACAGCCGCAGAGGATCGAAGGGGATCTGATGGCACATGGAGTGGGAAGGGAAGCACTCCTGGGACATGCAGAGAGAGGCAGACTGTGCCCTGTGGGTGAAGTCAGGGGGTCTGAGCCATCCCTGGGATGTCAGAATTGTGTGAGCTGGAGCAGAGCTGAGGGGGACAGGGGTGGGGATGGTGGTCTCTGAAGGGCTGTGGAGCCTGAACGGAGGGTTCTGAGGGCCTGGAATGGCGTCTGAGGGCTGGAGGGGATGGAATGGGATGGTTTGAGGGCTGAGAGTGGGACCTTCCCTTCAAGAAGCCGTGGTGCATTGCCTGCTCCCAGCACTGTGCCCTTGCAGCGGTGCTCAGAGCCAAGCCAGGAAAATCCCCAGGAGCTGTGGGAGCCTCCGGCTGCCCCTGGCAACAGTGTTGTGCAGCCACGGCCTCGGCTGGCCCGGTCCCAGCTCCTCCACGGGCCCCTGGGCGAGGAGGAGGCACCGGCCGAGATGGACCCGGAGCTGGAGGAGCGATTGCGAGCAGTTTTCCGGGACAAGCTACAGCTGTTGTGAGTGAGACCCCTCTGTCCTCCCCGCGGTGGGCGCTGCTGGAGGTGACCCAAAGGGTGACCCAGGCAGCGTGGCCTGTGTGCCCGAGGATCTCTGTTGGTGTTCCCATCTCTGAGTGCCACCGCCGCGGTGGGTGTCACTGGGTGGGTGCTGTGTCCCCAGGGAGGAGAGGATATCCCAGCTGTGGGCTGGAGGGAGGCAGGGGGACTCCCTGGGGTCTCACCAGAAAGCTGAGCTTGTGACGTGACTTGTCCTTCCCTGGGGAACAGCACTGGCGCTGGGGGTCTCCGGGTGGGGGAGGCTGAAGTGGGAGGGATGGGCAGGAATGAGGATGGATAACAACAATAATGCAGACAGGGATAACCCTGTATGGTTCCCTGCACACACCGGGAGCGGGCCAGGCTACCCCCGTTGAGCCCTGGGGACAGCGGTGGCCCGTGGGTGTCCTGCCCGTGCCGCGGTGGCAGATGCCCCTGCCCAGGCTTTCCCTCCGCAGCCAAGCCG
>VZRL01002565.1:1381675-1428469 GCA_013397895.1 Origma solitaria | reverse complement strand
CGCGGGGAGGGCGCCGGGCCGGGCCTCCCCAGCGCGGTGACAGCGCCGTGCCGGTGTCCCTTTCCCTGGACAGGGACAGCGGCTGTGGATTGTCCCAGTGGCGCTGTCCTGGGCCTGCTTCATTTCCCTTTTCCATCACCTTTTAGAGAAATCCGTGACCTTGTGGCATCGCGCAGTTAAAAAAAGCTCTCCGGGAACTTCATGTGCGCGGACTCCAGGCGGCCTCCGGTGCTCCCGCGTTGCCCTCCCCAGCTGCGGCCGAGGCGCTTGGGCACGGCGGGGGACAGAGCCATGTGTGACGGGGACACTTAGCACCATGCTGGCCGCGGATGCGTCACGGCCGCCGCTCCCGGTGCCGAGGGGTCAGGAGTTTGCCAAGGATCAGTTCCTCCTGCGTTCCTGCTGTCCTGCGAGCCGTGCGCCGGCTGGGATAGGCAGCCCCAGCCTCGCTTTGTGAATTGAGCTTTGGCACAAATCCATCGAGCCCGGTGTCCTGCGCCGCTTTTGGGAAGCGAGCAGCTCGGTTCTTTTTGGAACTGTGGTGTCCGGAGATGGGGGCACGCACTGTTGTATCCGTGTGTCCAGCAGACTGCCCCGGTGGAGGACTTTCCAGGGAGAGGTTCTGACACAAGCGTTTCCCAAGTGGAACTGGAAGAAGTATTACTTAAAACTCCGTGAGCAGGAGCCTCAGAAGGGACGGGATGGCTGTGAGCATGGACGATGACGTTCCCCTCATCCTCACCCTGGACGACAGCGGGAGCAGCGCCTCAGCCCCTCTGGATGACCTGGATCGGGAGGAACTGCCTAATGAAAGTAAGAGCACTTTGTCATTCCCTGCCCGATGTTTGTCTCTTCCCGGTGCCTGCCAGGACCTGAGACTCCCAGAGCTGTCACTCAGTGTCCTGGGGCTGCCTGATAAAACCAGGTCAGGAAGTCACTTGTTGTGCTGCTTGTTTGCTCACAGCTCCGTGTGACACCGCGCGGGCCGGACGGCTCCCACCGGTGCTGTTTCTAACACACAATTTTGTGGTTTCCCTGTAGTAATCTGTGACCTTAAGCCCTTTCCTGCACGTCTCCTTCCCCTGGCACTGTCCCACTGCAGTTATCTCACCAGGCATTTTCCTAGCACCATAAACACCTGCCCTTTGTGACTCTTGTTTTCTCTATTTGTAGTTTACATTCTGATTTTTGCAAGAAGGGAGGTGTTGATAAATCCATTCCACGTCTTTATTGTGTTCTTATCAAAGAACCTGCAGTACTTTTGGACAATATATTCATGTTGTCCCCTGCTATTTAGTGGGGCAGAGCCAGCCTGTGAGTGCTGGGAGGGGGAAAACAACAGCCACCATCCCTCAGAAGCTTTGCTTTTCTCCTCAGTATGCCTTCATTAAAACCCTCACCCTGCAGCAGGTTGGATGTGGCCAGCAGATGTGTCTGAGTGTGTTCAGTGAGTTTCTGGTTGGTGTTGCACCTTGCTGGGTGTATCTGAGCAGTTCTGTCCAGCACATCCCCATGACTTCCAGCTGACATTGCAGGTGCACACACACAGGTCTTGTGATCCTGTTGCAGCCCTTGCTGCCACAGGCTGAACATTTGGAACAAATGCATCATTTCCTGGCTGGGCATCCCTTTTTCCACATTATACCTCTGTGCCGTGCTGCCTCTGAGATTTGATTTCTCTAGCAATGAGATGGGCTCCCTTAATTTTCTCCTTCTTGACTTCTCCAGTCAGGCATTAGTTTTGGATAATCAAGATTCTTCCTCCCTCCTCCTACTCCTCCTCCTTGTCTCCTACCCCACACTACAGATCCCTGACTAAATTGCCCAGTTGACTTTCTTTAAGCTCTGCTGCATCCTTACTTCATCCCATCTGTTTGTCTTTTAAAGTTTAGTTCTCTATTTTTAAGTTAAATAGAAGAGAGGTTTCTTCCTCCGTCCACGGGGGTATTTATAGGATTCCTTGTGACTAATTTTAATCACTCTTCCCTCTTTTCTTTCCCCCGCCTCCCATCCCTTCAAAGAAGAAGTTGGGTGAGGCTTAACAATTGCTTGAAGCCAGCATGACTGTGTTAAAGCACAGGCATGAGAATGAATGTATTAATAAATAAAATTCTCCACATTGAAATACAGGGAAGTTGTTTAGGGACCAATTTTGTGCTTCTTAAAAAGACTGCTGTGTGGTTTTTGAGAACTCATTTCCTGGGATCCTTCAAATGAAATGTCTCTTATTTTGCTGCATGTTTTAATCACTGTTAAAGTTGGATTTGCTGCAGAAATATAAAGCTTATGCTGTGGAAGCGATAGGGAATGATACAGAGCCTTCTGAAGTCAGGGTGGGATGAAGGATTAGGAGAGGAAGGCTGGCATCAACAACTTGAAAGGCACGTTTATCTCTGGGAAGCGGGAAGCTTAAATCAGGGACTGAGCACACTGACACCAGCACTGGCAAAAGTAAGCTTGTTTAGAAACCAGGACGTGGAGTCCAGCTTTTCCGCTTTGCCTGCACAGAAAATCTGCTGTGAAATGCAGTAAAAGTTGTGTCTCGTGGAGGCTGTGAGGAATCAAATGTGTCCTCTCTGCTCTGCCTCCACTTGGCTGCTGAGGACTGAAATGGCATTAACAGAACTGTGTGATGTCACGTTTTCAGTCAGAAGCTTTTCTTTTCCAGGGAAAAAGAGTGTGTGAGAAGTCCTTGTCAGGGCAGAGAGAGCCTGTCAGGGTGATGATGAGGACATGGGGACAGGGAAGGGCAGGAGGCTCTTCCTTCTGGCATTGTCCTCCTTTTGCCTAAACTGTCCTAATTGAATATTCAGTCAGAATTTGGAGGAGCAGCTCCCTCGTTACTGTGCCTGGCCATCAGCTCCAAGGGATTCCGTGGCAGCTTAAACACAAAGCTTTTACTGAAGTGTGTCCCTAGAACAGGCTGGGACTGTTTGCAGTGAAGGACCCACCATCCTCTTCCAGGTGACACTGAGGGGAGGACAAAGTGGCCGTAGCTGCCCTTTGGTCCATCACATGTTTGAGATTGACAATAATTAAGTCTCACTCTAGCTTTGTGTTCCTGTGTGTACAAACTCCACTAAATTTTAATCCATTCTTCAGCCTGTCACAAATAGTGCTGTGTTACCTGTGTGGTTCCGTGTGTCGGCTTTTGTGTTTTCTAAGGAATTTCTTGTGCTTTTAAATTGAAAAAAACCCCAAACCTGTCCGTGGTGTGGCTTTGTTACAATCGGGTCTTTGGATAAATGAATTTGTAGTCTGGGATTCTTGGTGCTGATTGTCTGGAAATGGACACAAGTTTCTGGGTTGAAATAAGTAGATTCAAGGTTTTCTGAAAACAAGCCTGTAGCAGATGTAAAAAGAAAGGGCTGAAGTGCAGGAGTGAATTCCGTTCCAAACCTTGCAGGAGAGTCCTCTCCTGGGTGAGTGGATGTCTTGGGGTTAGAATAAAAGAAAGCTAAAGGAGAAAATTGTGTGGAAAATTACATTCTTAAAGAAAATGTCCAGCTGCAAAAATTAATCTCCCAAATCCTCCAGCTCTTAAGCATTTAATGAGAGAAAATACTTGCATGGGGAGGAATATTAAACTCTGCTATGCTTGGCTTGTGCTGGGATACAGGACTTCCAGGGAGCTCCCATCTGCAGCCACCACAAAGGGTCAGAATCCTGCAAAGTTGACAGGAATTCAGACCACATCCGGAAAACTGTGGTCCCTGTGGTGCGGATGGCATTCTGGCTGCACTGGGTAGGGGCTGGGTAATTTTTCTTTCCAGCTCCAGCTGCTGAAGGAGAGAGGGAGAAGCTCTTGCATCACCTGAATCCTCAGTAATGAATGTGACGCTGCCCTTCCCTAGCACATCTTATCTGAGCATCTCCATACAAACTCCAATTAAGCTCCCCAGCACCTGCCTGAGGGGAATGACTAATAGGAAACTGAATTTATGCAGAAGGCAAGAAGGGGGATGTGAACCTGGCGTGGCCTTTCCCAAAATCCTGCACTGAGAGTGATGAGAACCTGCCAGGATTTAGTGATTTCCCATCCCTCCCGAACTTCTGGGAAATATTTGAACAGAGTTCTCAAAATATCTCCCAAGTGCAGTGTCTGTTTTCCATCTACAAAGGCAGCGTGGATAGCCTTGAAACTCTAGGACAGTGTCTCTCCTTGAGCTGCTGGGAGCTATAAACAATAAATGAGTGCACATTGATTTATCCTGTATTAGATCAGATACGAGATTCTCCTTTGCCTCCTGCATGGAAATTGCTATAGCCTCAAGTAGAGTTTCAGTGTGTTCAGAGCAGAAAGTACAGCTCTGAGTGTTGTACAGGGAACAATGGGATATTGTCTGTTTTCCCACACAATGGGTGATGGCAGGGGGAAAGAAGTCATCTTTCAACTCTGGGTTTTTACAAGAAAGCAACTGCATCTGCTATTGAGGTAAAAACTAATTATTAGGGAGGTGGGGGAGCAACTGCAGCAGCCAAGAGTGATGTTTTCTAGAACGATTTGCTGGAAAATGGGAAGTTACAACTTTGAGCGTGGTGCCTTCGCAATCTGACTTTCTGCTGCCTGAGGGGTGAATTGTCCGGAAAACCAGAGCCAGCCTGGCCTTTGGGGAAGGTGAATTATTTACACATGTGCCCCTGTGCCTGGCACTGCTGGGAAGGAGCAGGTGGCTCAAAGTGTGTGAAGAAAACGAGGTTTCTCTGCCGGTGAGGTTGGAGGGGCCGCCCCAGGTGTGCTTGGTGAGCAATGTGGGTGAGGAAAGTCTGGTTGTGCCTGTAGAACAGTGTGTGGGATGTGCTGTGCTTCCCAGGGGGCTGGAAAGGGCCTCTGCCCTTGTATGGGGACAATTCCCTGATGGAATGTGGGAAGGGGCTTCCAGCAAAGCTGTTCCTTTTGTAACTGGCTGGTGGAGACTCATGTGATGGCTCTGAACACAGTCTAATTACAGCAGTAATGGATGTTGTATACACAAAACTTGTCATTAAAAAAAAAAAAATCCTTTACTAAGCCTCAGGTAGACACCTGCTTTCGGGAGTGGGCCAGGATTTGGGGCAGTTAATGTTTTTTTAAGGCGTGTGAACCACCTGGAATTTGATGCGTTTTGTAACCAATGCAACCTGAAGTGATTGAAATCTCTTCTGTGTTGGATCTGGTTCCAGGACAGGTTTATATTGGCAGTGAGAGAGTTAAGCCTGTCCATGTGCTGATCCACAGCTTCAGCCCATCTGATCGTGGAATCCTCTCAGGCAATCCCTGACTGGTTTGTCTTGGAGGGGCCTTAAAGCTCATCCCATTCCACCCCCCCCCGCCACAGGTGAAATTTCCAGGTGTAAAACAAATTCCTGATGGGCTCAGGAACAGGCAATAAACCCCTGACCTTTGGGAAAATGCTGCAACCACACAAACTCTTAGGACCTGTGCTTCTTGTGGAACTGCTTGAACTGCACTGGAAACATTCTGGCTTTTCAAATGTCAGCCACCTGGTAGATTTTATAAATCCTTTGGGATCTGCAGGTTTTGATCCTTGTGTGGAAGCAAGGATTTCAGAAGTGGCTGTTTGGACTGGGGCACTGGGTACGAAATGCTGTAGCTAATTAAGGTGAAGAAATAGGGGATGAGGGAACAAGCAACTGCTTGCCGTGGACCTGCAGATTCCAAGATTTCTGACAGCCAGGCTCTTGAACAGCCTTTAGGATTATCTGGTGGCTTTCTTGGATGCTATGCAGGATATTTTCTCGCGTCATGGCCCCTAGTTCTACCAATTTGCCTTTAATTAGTTCCAGCAGCAGTGCTTCTGCTGCTGCCTTTTAGAGGTGAAGCATGGCCAGAGCACAGGACTGGGATCTCATTTTCGGAAGCAGACAGGTTCTGCTGCTGGAGCAGCTCCTCCTTCTACCTGGGGTAACTCAGTTAATGCCACTGTGGGTCACAATCTCACCTGGAAAATGCTGGTTACACCTGGGGTGGGAGTGGACAGGTAGGCTTCATTCCTTTGTTATGAAGAGGTGCTGTTCTGCATTGCTGGGCATGATTCTTTTTTCTTAATGTGCACCTGCTTAAAATTTATAGAGAGAGGAATTTTTTCCAGAGCCCAAGTGGTGGTTTTGTGGTGAATTGTTGTTTATGCCTCTGAAAGTCTCATTTCTCTGACATAACAGCCTTGCATTCTGCAACTTCTGCCTGGGCTCCTCTAATCCTTTCCTGGCCTAGATGACTTATAATGAATGTTTTAAGCAAGCAAAGCGAAGCAAAACTGCCTCCGAGATGAGTGAGGGGTGAAAATCTTGGAAGGGGAAACGAACACCCAAAACATAAGGAGATTATTGTTTTCTCCTTCAGTACAATTAGTTTCCCTGGGTGATGAGCTCTGTAAGCTCAGAGGAAGGAGGGAAATGCTGCTTTTTAGAAGATGCTGAGTATCTTTCACTATGATAGAACTAGTGAAAAATGTGTTTCTGCTCTGAACCATCCTCTGGAATCTCAGTTGTCCTGAGAATTCAGGTTTCAAGGCACTGTGCTTAAATACTTGGTAGAGCTGGTACCTTTCTACCCTGCATTGTCCAAAACTCAGAAGCATTTGTGTGGAGACATTCTCACTGTGGCTCTGTGAACGTGGTGCCTGTGGAAGACGAACCACAAGCACAGTGTAGTACCAGGAGGTATCGAGGGCTGCAGTTATTGTGGGTATTTTTTCCAAGCCTTCCTTGTTTTCTGAGCTCTGCAGGAGTGCGGTTTGCACAATGCACACATTGTGTGTCTCACAGTAGGATGCTCTGTCAAACAGAATCTCCGCACTGTTGACTCTTTCACGCAGTGGGAAAAAAGAATTCCCAGTGATTTTTGTCTTGAATGCCCCATGCTGTTCAAATCTGAGCGGGTAACTGCGTCTACATGGTGGAGAAGACTTGGGTTAGTGTTCCGTTAGCCTGGAGTCAAATGGTTCTTTCTCCTTTGTCATCTCCTGGAGCACTGGGGATGGAGATGTTAATCAGGGAAGGTGCTGCAGAGTGGGGCCAGGAGTCTGGAAGCTCCTCACTCCCTTCCTGAAGATGGGAGAGATGACCTTGATGCTCTGAGGGAGGGAGCCTGTGCCCTTTGTGTGTCATTTCCAGCACAACTCCCATCTTTTTGGGGTGAGAGCAGAACAAGAGGGTAGTCGTAAGTGTTTCCTCCCTGAGCTGATTGCTTTCATTGGAAAATGTGGGATAAGGCACATGTCATGTCATCAGAGGGCTCTCATTTTTTGAACAGGTGGTCCTGGCACTATAAAAGATGTTAAGGAGTTTGAAAGTGTTCGAGCTGCAATTGTAAAGCCACAACTTTCCAGCTCTAACCGGTCACTCCTCAGCCACCACAGCTGACTTGGAAATATTTGGCTCAGGAAGCGGAACAACAGTTGGAAACAAATAGTGATTAGTTTTTTCATGGCTTCCCAGGGAACGCATCAGTTTGTTCGTTTCCCCCCTCATTTTGTGGTTCCTGTGGATTTTTAAGGCACTGTAGATCCAGGATGTTCAGCTTAGCCAAGCCTGCATACTGGCAGATTAAAATGAGCAAAGGCTGAGCACGCTGAGTTCGCTCATCATAACCAATATGATGCTTCTCAGAACTTCCTTTGCCCTTGGTGTCTTCGCCGAGGATTCCTGCCTTCTGCCGTCAGCCCCCCTGCGTTGAAATCCCATTTTACCCATTTGAATGCTGTAAGAAGTGCTGTATAAACTAAACAGGAGCATCTGTGAAGTGGTTAGAGTTGTTGTTGATTGCCTTTTCCTTATTGCCTTCAGGGGATTTAGGCTTGAATTTGCTGGAAGTAGAATTTATGAGCCAGAACGCTCCATTTCTGATCCTTAAGCTGGGAAAAGTGCGGTGAATTTGATCGGTCTTTCTCTTGCCTCCCATGTCTCTGGCTTTTGATCTGGACCTCGCAGGGCTCTCTCCCTGTGTCTTTACCATAATTGCTTTTTGCATGTGGAGAAGAAGCCTGGTTTTCACATGGCTGCTTTCTTTCCGGGGAGCAGCGTTCGGATTTCATCCATCTGCTCCCGGTGAGCAGTTCTGCAGGAAGCTCCTGCACCTGGGCTTCATCTGGGAGGCAGGAAAGGTGTGCTGGTGTTCATCCACAGCAGCACTGGGGGCTTGGGGAGAGATGCTGAGGATGACAAGGGGAGACTGCTGTGGTTTGAATCATACTGTGGGGGTTTGGAGCATCCACTGCTGCTTTTACAATCACGATCTGGCGATGTCTGTTTGGAACAAAAGGCTTTTCTTTTCCTGCTTTTTTGGGGGAAGAAAATTTAGGATGTATCTCTTTGTGCAGCCACGTTAAACCCCCTGGTTTTATGGGGCTGGACACCTCAGCTACACTCGTGTTTCCCTACATAACGTGTATTTCTGTATTGTCACCTGGGAATGCCTGTGTTTTATTCCAGCTATAACTGTTCTGCTGAGCACAGTTGCACTATCCCCTGTGGATGTGGAAAAGTTTATGGCACAAAAATGAAGTGGCGTGGATTTCACTAGAAATTCCATCCATTTCACACAAATATGTTGCTGCTCTTCATCAACCAAATTAAGAAATGCCTGGAGAATTAGTCCTGAGTGGTCAATCGTGCAAGTGGGAGCACTTGAGGAGAATTTTGGCATTTGGGTCAGGGGAATGAGGTGACCACGTCAGAGCCCTTTCCTTTCAAATATAAGGCTGGTGGCAAGTCCTTATCTCTGGTTGGTTGCAAAGGAGAAGATTTTAAAACATCAAAAATCATCTATACTTTGAGGCAGCACAAATTCATAGAAAACAAAAATGTGAATGGAAGCTTTAAAACAGTTGGAGAGGCAGCAAAAAGTCACACTACTGGCATGCCTGGGCTGGCTAACACAAAAGATATATAGATATGTAGATAAATATATGTCAAATGAAGAAATAGCAGCTGGGAGTGGAGAAAAATCATGCAGAGAAATGTGGTCAGCAGTTAAAGGTGCTCTAAAGGACTTGAGAAATAAAATAACATATTAAATGATTCCAGCCTGTCAGGAGTTCAGGGTTTAACACTCCAGTAGTGCTCCAGGAAGCTCACAAAATCCTGACTGTATTCTGTATTTGCTGAAAAGCCAGGTGATACAGTCATTGTATGACCTATTCTTCTATTCCCACAGTAAACAGAGATTAAACAGCTGATTCTAAAGGCTGGCATTTAAAAATCAGCAGATGACTTTTGATTCCTAAGGCTGCAGCTGAGGCAGTCTGTGAGAGTGACTTTCTTCCAGCCCCAGAAGGTGTTTTGCACCAGACAGGAGATTGCAGGCCAGCCAGCCAAAATTTCCAGGAAAAATAATGGGAAACCAGCAGTAGCTCTTCTAAAATCTGGATTTAAAGGGCAGTTTTTTGTGTGTGGAAGACTTCTGAAGTCAAAGTTGTCCATTTTCTGAAGATGTGGTTCTGTCTGAGGGCTTGAAGTAAGGACCAGCTGAGGGAAAATCACCTGTGTTGCACATGTCAAATTAATGGTTTAACTCCTTCCTTGCTCTCCAGCCATTAAATGCAACATCCGGTTCGTGCCAGCAGTGGTTTCCACCAAATGTGCACAAGTCTTTTTTTCTTAATGGAGAACAGTTCCACAGCACTTGAGGCTGAGGTTTTCCTTACTCTTTTACATGTGTCTTCCTCTGAAGTTGGCAGCTTCTCTTTCCCGGCTGAGGAGGTGTGGCAGTGTTGTATTTCAAAGGAATCTGTGTGCTGGAGTTGTGTTCTGACACTACAAAATGCAATTACCTCCTTATTATTGCGGCACCACAACAAATAACTTTAATTGGTCTCACCCCATCGTGGTAAGATGTTAAGAGTTTGTTATTTAACTTTTAAATTTATGTCGTTTTCTTGCTATCCCTTTCTCTTTGAGGGGATAAAAGGTCAGTAGGGCACATACCTTATTACTGATTTCTTCATTCTAATCCTGCTCTGGCCATGCTGGAGGATTGTTACCCACATTAATCCTGGTTTCTCCCATAAGGGAAGCGCTTCCTCTCTGCTAACTTTGTGACTTCCCTGGAGAGCTGCTGGCGGCTGGAGCTGGCAGTCAGTCCTGGCAGCACACTGCTCTCGTTTAAAAGGCCAGATTGCAGCTTAATCAAACATCTTTCCAAACTGCATCAGGGAAATCCAAAGGCTCTGCTTTGGAGAATTGAAATGAGGAACGTGCTCTTAAACTGCTGACATTGTGTTGTTACTGACGCCAAAGCAGATCTTTAATGTGTTAAAAGCAGGAGGCACCGGTTTCCCTTTTTGGAGCAAAAAGGAAATTCCTTCATGTAACAGGATATGTTAAAGAAATGCTATAGCTGAGGGGCTCTGTTATTGTCTCTTTCTGTTACTTCCTCAAAAATTATGAATTAGAAATGTGCGTGTGTGTGCATTTCATGTCCAGACTCTCTCTCTGCCTTAGGCAGTTGTCTCTTTTATTTTTCCTTTCTGGTTTGGTTCAGCAAAAACTTAACTGTTTCCAGTTGTTTTTCCCATTCATTAGTTGTTCCATGGAGCCCCTCAATGACTCAGATATTTAATTCCAGTTATGGTATAATTTTATCTCAGTGTGTGTAAAGCCTTTGTTGCTGTGATACGATCAGACTGATGAGATTATGGAGCATATTGGCTGCTGAAAGGATGGATAATGTGAGTTGTAGGTGATCCTTCTGTTGTGGCTTTGGCTTCTCCTTTTTGTGGTGTTGTGGTTCATTTGTTAAGATAAGAAATGAAGGATATGAAACCGGCAGCAATTTGGCTTAACACAAGTGAGATTCTTAATTATCACTTCCTAATGCAACCTTTCCTTTTATGGGACTTTGAATAAAAATGCTTTGGATTGACTTTGCAGCTGTGTTAAGAAGCAGGAACTCCTGTGTTACACCGTTTTATATTGAAGGGGTGCCTGGCTCCAGCTCTCCCTGTGGTATTTCATGGACTCTCACATGCGGGAGGATTTAATCCCACATCTGTCAGGAAGGGGATTTGTGGAACAGGGCTTAGACGGGGGGTGGTTTGCATCTGTCAGTCCATCTTCAGCCGCTGAAGTCTCTCGCTAACCTTATTATGCATCCCAAACATCCCAGAAAGGAGGGATCTGCCCCTCTGCCTCTTGCTGCTATGTATTCAGGAGTGAAAGCTGTCCCAGGATCAAACACTTCCTGGCCAAAACTTCCCACATAATATTTCAAGAGGAAAAAACCCCAGAGTGACTCAGGGATGAGATCAGAGCAGAGCAGGTGTCCTGGGGAGATGAGGCAGTGAACTGCACAGATGAGGATCTCCAACCGACCGAGCTTGGCTGCTGTAGATGTGTAAAATTATCCTTATTTTCCTGGAAGTCTTTCATTTTATTTTTGAAATTCCTCCTTACAGATGTCTCTGTCTGTCCCCGGCAGGGTGGTGCAGGAAGTGAATATCCAAATGAATCATCCTGGCTCTTCTCCTGAGCCGCAGAGCAAAGGGTTAACTGGCTCTGCCTCACTCAGAGCAAGAGCTGGATGGAGCCAGGGCTTCTGCTGGGACTAAACCATTTCCTACCATGCTTTAGCTCTTCTGGCATTGTGTTCAGCTTGTGCATCAGGGGTTTTACATGTGTGCAGTGCAGATGTTAGCAAGGATACAGCGCTCCCCTAATTAAACAATGCTGGGCTTAAGCTGTCTTCCATAGAAGAGGCTCGGCAGCACGACTGAGAAGAGGCAATGATATATAAAATGTGACTTACCATGCTGAGGGACATCTGCTCCTCCTTCTCGAGGATTCAGCTCCCTGTGGTGATGAAGGCGCGATGTGAGCTCATGTTGATGCTGTAGGAACTCGCTGGAGTCAAGGCGAGGATGGTCGGCTCGAGCTGCCTTTTACCACTAACAGGAAGTGGCAACATCCGTATTTTTTTCAAAAACTTTCCTGTGTTAAATAAGAAGCTGAAGTGACTTTATTTGTTGAGCTTCACAGCAAGTGAGTGCTGTGAGAATACAGCAAGACAAAGAGCCCCGAGGCCTTTGCATATGTTTCTGCTGTGCTGTTGTCTCTAAGGAAGAGCATGACTCAGTTACGCTGGCTCGAAATATTCCGAAGTAGATTATTTCCCTTGCAACAGAAGGGCTTGGCACTGCTCTCAGTTGGAGATGCCCTTTTTTCCTAGGCAACAAACTGACAGCAAATTGTTTAGACTTCCCTATGGCTGTTCTCTTCCTTCCCACAATGTCCCTGAAACAGGACAGGCGCCAAGACATTTTAGGGCTGCTAAGACCGGTCCTGCAATGCTCCCCTTGGCACGGTGCTGAACTAGCAATCAGGCAGCAAAGGCAGTGATTTCTCTGTCTGTCTCTCTCACCTCTGAGATGTGTGGCCGAGTGCCAGACCAGCTGTGCTTTCCAGGCAGCTTCCAGCTTTTTTTCTCCTGGGTAGGTGAGCCTGGCCTTGAAGAGAAGAGCACACATGTGTTCATGCCTCACTGCTTGGAAGGAGCGCTTTCTTATCAGCCTCCTTCAAGCAGGGAGGGAGGATTAATCCTCTGGAGGTGAAGCTACATTGCATGTGAACCCTTGGAAGGGAAAATGCCATCATTGGTGCTAGCACAACTCCAATACTTGACTAAAAACTTAGGGATTGATGGTGCCTGCGCAGCTTCTGTTGGGGAAGGGTAGGCATCTACCTTGTTTCCATGTTTTTGCATGGATTTGCATCTTCTGCAGCGAATGTTCCATGTGGTTCAGCTGTTGAGGTCTTTCCAGGAGAGAGGAGTGCTTCTGGAATGCTGTCCTTCTCCTGCAGCCTTGTCCATCCCCACCACAGCCTCGTGGAGCTGGAAACCTCAGCCAGCGCAGGGATCCTGCACTGGGATCCTGCTCTTGGATGTGAGCTCAGGAGGTCCAGGAGCACCAAGAGCACCTTTGATCCTGCTGGGATCTGCCTTCTTCCATGGGCTCATGTTCGATGCTGTGGGATGCCTGGTGATGTTTGTATTAAACTGCAAGTTGGGGTTCTGTGCCTGAGTTTGGGAATTACAGATCCAGTGAGGGTATAAGAAATGGAGGGGTTGTGGCAGTGGGGAATGCAAAGCCTGAAAAAAAATGGCTCCAATTGAATTGTGCCACAGCTAGAGAATCATAGAATGGTTTGGATTGGAAGGGACAGACACTTCTCACAAGACCAGGTTGCTCCAAGCCCATCCAGCCTTGAACACTTGAACACACTGGTGACTGGAGCTGCCCATACCTGGACAGTTTGACCTTTCCCAACTGCAGGAGGTGATGCCTTCCTTCCTCTTCTCTCCTGCTGCTCTATTTGGTGAATCAGGGACCTTGCAAGGCCACGTGAGTGAAGGTGTGTCCTTGGCATTTCTTCCTCTGCCTGTCAAGAGACATACTACTCACACATGGAAATCACAGGACCAACTTGCATATTGCATCTTACACTGACTCCACACGTGATGTGTAAACAGTATGAATGACAGAATAAGGATATTTTTGCTGATTTAAGTCACTTCTGCCTTCACACGTTTTGCAGTGTTCTGTCATCACAGGTGTGCTTGCTAAAACAGCAATATCTGGGCAGGATGGCAAGCAGCATCCAAACCATCCTCAGCCATGTAGGAGAAAGCCCTGGTAAGTCCAGGAAAGGCTTTGGAGTCAGCCAGTTGGGGAATCTCAGTCTGTTCCTGTGCAGGGCCATAAAAAGTGTGTGCTATCTGGAAAGCAGAACATCTGGCGAACAGGCTAATGAGAGCCAGGCTGGGGGAGCTCCGAGGCAAATGGAAGAGCTACCCTGTAGAGTTGGTTTAAAATTCTTTGAATTTGTAGGAGGTTAGTAGTTCGTTGGAATTTTGAAAAAATTATTATTTATTTAAACAAGTGCAGGCACCAAAAAACATGGAATTCCAGAGTGGCTCCAGTTTGCCATATAATAGCTGGCTGGGAAGGATGATTTATCCCTGGCTTTTGTGGATGTTTTCTGTCCCTTATTCCCCTCTCAGCTCTGCCCTGGAGATCCCCATGGCTGCACGAGCTCCTCCGAATGAGAGGAGTTTGTTTGCTCTCAGCCCATGGAGACTTTTCCCTTCCCCTAAGCAGGGAATTTGTTTTGCAGAGGGAGAGGTTTGGGGTCTGGAAAGTTTATGCTCCTTCTCTTTCTTCCTTGGTTTTTTTTTTTTGTTTTTTATTGTAATGATGACATATGGAAACTATTTACACAGGAGCATGCTCCGCTGCACTGAATGGAAATGCTGGAGTCCCGGCAGTCTCGTTCCGGATGCCTTGTGTAAGCAGCCAGCTGGTTTTGCTTTTCCTTCTTTTTTTCCTCTCCCCTCTTTTCTTTTTTCCCCTCCCTCTCTCTCTTTTCAGGGAACAACTGGGATAAGTCACACAAGTATAAAAAGGAAGCTTTGCCATCTGTGACCAGCTCAGTTCGCTTCCTTTGTCATGCCCCTTGCGCCGCGAACTTCACGAAATATCTGTTTTCTTTTTGTGTTGGAGACTCCTTGCTGTGCCTACTCAGCACTTTGCCTCCTTTCCCGTTAGCTGATCGTGCTTGCTGGTGAGCAGCTTGTGCTAAATGCCAAAATCCGAGCGCGCAGCACACGAATCCCTGCTCCGCCACCACGCTCGTGCCTGGCAGCTCTTCGTCCCGCAGCCAAACCTTCCCAAAACTCGCCCTCGGAAACACCCAGGGAAGGGATCTCGCTGAGGTCTAAGCCACCTTCCTCAGAGGGGAGGGGAGAAACCGCTCAGTTCTGCAGCCAGCAGAGCTTTTGTGCGGAGCCTTCCCTTGAGGAAGCTGCGAAATTGAGGAGCAGCTTTCGGAAGGGAGGGAGGAACTTCGGCTGCGAGCACCAGCGGCTGCCATGCAGTGGAGGGAGCTGCCTGCCATCTACTTCGAGGATTCCGGGAGCCCCGTGGAGAGATCCTCCTATCTCATTGAGCTCCATACTGATGGTAAACGCCGTCGGGGATGCGGTGCAGCACGAGCGGAGCCGAGCTTGCATTAGTCTGTGTCATTGTTATCATGGGAGCAGCTGAGGAAATTAGCTCGCTGGAGGGCTGCCAAGCACACAGTCAGAGGGCTGCTCTTCAAATTTAGTATTATTTTTATTATTATTTATGACCCAGATGATGCTGTTGCCTCAGGGATGCTAGATCAACCTTCTGGTACCTGATGGGGAAGGAGCTGATCCACAAAATGCACTCCCCACCGGAACACTTCAGTGCGTTTTCTGTTGGCTGTGCCGGCTTTAGACAGCAGGAGAGCATCTTGATTTCTGGAGTTGTTTTCTGGTTCTGATTTGCATCCCTGAGTGCTGTTTTGTGTTTGCAACCTTGGTCTCAGAGCTGGGACAGCTCTTCTGTTTCAGCTTCTGTGGGAAGCACAGAGAGGGGTCCTGCTCCTGAGTTTTTTCTGGGGTGTGTCTTTTCCTAGTGTTGGTCCTTTCCAGAGAGGTAAATTTTTGCAAAAGATCTGCCTCAGGGTTAAAGGTGATTCTGGCATCTTTTGGCAGGGTCCAGTGTGTTGGTGTTTAGGTTAATGCTACAAACCTTTGCTGTTTTGATGCTCTTAAATTTTGTATATTCTGTAATGTAAAGTCCAGATTCTGATGAAGTTGTGCTCCTCCTGTAACTGTTAAACATTAAATGTGGAAAGGTTTTGCTCTCAGGCTGCAGTTTGAGGGAGTCTGTCTTTTTGAGGCACATCCCCAGCAAAAGCTTTGTAAATAATAGCATTTAAGAACTTTTTAGAGCTCGCAATATAACGCTTCTGATTTTTGCATATGGCTGTCATCTCTTAGTTAAAAAGCAGACAAACCAGAAGGCTGCCATTCCAGCTCCGTGGATAAATAAAAACTCCATCATTCAGTTTTTTTCAAGAACTGAGCTAAATCAAGGGCTGTGGGGGAGGAACCGGCCTCATTCAAACATTTGTCCAGATTTTGAGTGGTATTTTAAGGGTGTGGGGGAAGCAAGGAAGAGAAATAGGCTTCGTGCTTGCAGAATGCTCAGCAACCTGAGCGTGCAATCTGGAAGGTCTTCACAAACCCCAGAGAAATGTTATCTTAATTTGATTTGGGGGTGGGAGAGGCAGCTGTGGCTGTGCACTGGTGAAGGGGCTCTGATTTCTTCCCACTCCCTGCCTCTGCCAGGAGCACATGGTGCCATTTCTCTTGGCGGGTGCGGAGTTTTTGGCATGGACTCCCTCTCCACTCCAGAGGGTGTTCTGGAGAGACTGAATCAGTAATTCATCCAGGATTATTTTGTCACAGCAAAGCTTCAGCAGGCTGTCATGAGAGAGGAAAAGAACCTCGTGGTGATTTTTGCCCACTCTCGGATAACAATTTCGAACACAGAGAGAACGAGCTGCCACACCGCATCCCCTGTGCTCATAAAAGAAGGGGGAAATCAGCACTTCGGTGCTGGCAAGCTCAATTTTACATGTACCCACTTCGGGAACATGAGGCTCTGGAGGAGGGAAGTCTCTTCTGAGAGCAGGAACAACCATGTGGTGTGGGAAATTATTGAAACTCTGGAGAACTGAGAGTGTGGCCAGCCCCACCACAGGCCCTAAGCAGTTCTCACACTACTGTGGGGTCTCTGCTCAGTGATCTTTGTCAAAGGTAAAAGAAAACCCACAGGCTTAGAAGGAAAAACCAAGTGACATTCCCTTTTTGTAAAGTAATTGTCTTCTTGCATATTTTTCATGTGTCTTAATAGCACTGAGGCTGCAGAATGCAGAAATGGCAATTATTTTGGAGTTTATATACATGCCCTGTATAACTCTCCCATGGGGAGGGCACTGTGTATGTGTAGCTCTGCTTCGGAGTTGCTTTTTTGCAGCTGAATTGTTTTGGGTTTTTTAAAACAAAATCCTTAGTTATAAAATCTGATTCAAATGTTCAGTGTGGCATTGTTGTGTAGTGCTTTGCTGGTGAGGAGGGCACACGCGCTCAGAAATTCAGAATTCATCTGCAGAGTGTGAACAGAAAATTCATCTCACAGTTTGTTTGCATCAGAGGGGTGTTGGTACTTAGCAGCACCTCGGAGGGCTGTGAGGATGTGTTATTTAATGTGCTGTGAGAAATGGGGCTTTCTACTCAAAGTGCTGACAGCTTCTCTCCTCACCCTGGTGCCCTTGGCAGGGCAGTGCTGTATCCATCCTTCCATGGCCTCTGCTCCGGGGACATGAGCAAAAGCTCCTTGCTCCTTCAGCAAACCCTCTTTGCTTTGGTGGGCTGCACATCCTGGGGGGCTGGTGGCTCTTACCTGCCTGGTTATGGTTTGTGGTGCTGATAGCAAGCTTCAGGCATGACAGCACAGCCCTCCTGAGCTGGGAGGGCTGCCTGCTGGATTAAATGGGATGCTGTCTCTTTTGATGACCTTCCGGGAGCATTCCTGTGTGGAAGTGTTGGGTTTGAGTGTCTTCAAAGCTCCTCCCTGCGAAAAGTCAATTTGTCAGTGTCCAAGCTGCCACTCTCCTGGCTACTGTGCCACCTCTCTGCTCCCAGAGCCTCCTGCTCCATCCCAGCTTTCCTAATTGTCAATCCCTGTTTCCCTGATGCAGATGGAGGCAGCTACGACGTTGTCAATGATGCCTCCAGCCCCGCGGCCGGGGACTGCTGTGCCCAGCAGAGCTCTGCCCGCCACAACTGGGAAATGAACTACCAAGAGGCAGCCATCTACCTCCAGGTGAGCCCTGCTGCATCCTGGGGACAGTGGGCTGCAGGGATTTCGGTGGTTCTTGGTTATGGGGATGCCTAAAAAGCAGAGGCCAAGACAAATTAGGAGTATAAAAAGCAGACAAATTTATTCAAGGCCTTCAAGGTCCATTCAGGCAAGCAAAGCCCCCTCAGGGACTACACCCAAAATGGATGCTGGGTCCCGAGCCCTTCACCTATTATAAGTTCTGTCCCATTAGCACATTGGCCCCTAATTCTCCAGTCATACCCTCAGGTGATGATGTTAACCACCCCAGGCCTGCTCCCCCCCTTTCACCATTGTGTACATATTTTGGGGCCCTAGGGCAATGAATATGTCCTTGAATCTGTATTCAGAGAGCTTTGTTTTGGCTAAAGGTGCTGGGAACAGAGGATTTTAGCGCTTTGTAAGAAGCACAGAACTACACCAAGTTACAGATACATGAAGAGTAAAAAACCAGAAATTATTAAGGCATCAATGGGAAACAAGCAGCTTCCATTTTGAGGCTGAAAATTTGGTGCTTCGCCAAGGATTCTGCTTGAGGAGTGGGGTGGTGCTGGAATATCTCTAGATAGGCTCTGGGAAAGTCATTTGGGAGCCACTGAACAACAAAATACCCACCCTCTCCCAGTGCCAGGACTGTAGTGGTTGAGGGATCCAGCACATGTTCAGTTCTGCCACCTTGCCATGGAGGTTTTTGTAGCTGGTCATAGATTGTCCTTTCATCTCTGCAGTCGCTGCAGGGGAATGGTCAGTGCTCTTCCAGTTCTGGAAGTGCAGGTCCCAGTCCTGCCTTGGCCACGGGGTGGGCGGGTGGCCCAGTTAGAGTCAGTCAAGTCCTGCAGGTCATGTGGGAGAGAAGGCAGAGACTTGGATTTCTACAGGAAGAAAGGATGCTGGGATTAGGATCAGCCCCGGAGGGAAATTTACAGTATTTAGAACAGCAAATAACCAAACCCCACCCATGCTCCACTTACAGAAACACCATCTTCACTGCAAGAAAGGACTCATGTTTTTAAGGTTGCTGTACATTTGGTGTGAGGAATTAGCCACCACAACTGAGCATCTCCCAGAGCTGTCCAGTCTGAAGTGGTTGCTGGTTCTGTTACTGTCCATCCTTCCTTCTCTTCATTCCTTTTCAAAGCTCTGTGGTGCTTTGGACCCACTATCGGGGGCTTTTTTGTTGAAGCCACTGCAAGGTGACAGAAACCATTTGTTCCTCCCTCCTCTGAACCCACAGGATAAGAAATCTCACTTCTCAGATATTTTAAGGCAGTGTAGGCTGGACCTTGGCAATCCTTGAGCTCCGTGGCGTGCTGGAGCAGCCCTGACAATGGCAGGGTGGCTCCAGCCCCTCCCAGGCTTGGTTTAAAGTCCCGATTATCAGAGCAGCTCTGCAAAGGGTCATTGAGCTGCTGGTAATGGGCACAGCAGGTCTGGCCCTTCAGATGGGGATGATTCCTGCTGCTGCCTTGACCAATGGCCACGACGGCACTGTCCTTGAAATGAGGTGGAATCACTTAAAGAGTGTTCTGTGAGCAGTAGCTGCAGGCAAGTGTCAGCTCTGGATCAGAGGGTTTTGCTCTCCAGCCACGTTTGGGATTGCGTGGCTACCGAGAGGCAGGATTTAGGCTGTTTGTCATTCTGCAAGTGTGTCCTGGTCAGAATTACCCTGCTGATCTCAGCCTGGGCTCTTTGGGGGGGTTGGCTCTGGACCACTCCAGCCTGGCTCTCTGACCCGGCTGTGTTTGTTCTGAATCCCAGCATGAGCTGGAGTAAATGACGAACGTTGGAAACCTTCTCCTGAGTGAGTTCTGAAACCCAAAGTGAGCCGGAGTGAATGACAAATGTTAGAAACCTTCTCCTGAGTGAGTCTAGAGAATGCTTCTCTTCCTGGAGGAGAGTTCCCTGACCTCGTTTTCCATTTGCAGTCACAGTTATTCTGCTTGGATCGTAATAGCTTGACTGTCCTTACAGTAATTGCCTACCTGGAAAGGTGTTAATATAAATAAAACCTCACCACTTCTTGTGCATCCACATGGCCCTGCTGGGGAAAAATGATCTCTTATGACAGTTCCCAAGAGGCAGCAAGTTTCCTGTGAGTGACAAAGGCTCCCTTGCCAAAACTGTTGACTCAAGAAAGAGAAGAAGCTGTTGGGTGGTTCTGCATGAAAACCCTCTAAAATCTCCCCAAACTAAGTTTCATCCTCGGGGTAAAAATAGTCACAAAAAGTAGTCAACTGATTTGAAAGTCAGTTGTAGGCAAAGTGTTAAGATCGAGTATCTGACCTTTTAATGTTAATTAAGCTTTCTAGTTTAGAGGGAATGACAAATCAGCATAGAGACTTGTTAATTTTTCATGGAGTCAGTCTTACATTCCTGAAGCAGAAAACACTGTGTGTGCTCCAGTGTTTTCTCCCAGACATTTTGCAAGGCCAAGATAAGGAGGAACAACTGTCAGCCAGGTGCCCTGGAGCTTATCTGGGTGTTTTCTTGTTCTGTCCTGGAGAAGTTTAATCAAATAAGTCTGTAAACATGTGGAAGTAGTTGCAAGTAAATGAAGTGCCGTGTTTATGTTGGGATGTTGGCTGGAGTTGCTTTGCCTGCCTTTATAAACTCTCCCAGCTCTCTGCCCCATTGTGAAAAGGCTCAGGGGTTTCTGGAGCAGGAGTTTGGGGTTATAAAAAGGTTTCATTAAGGGGATGTCCCCTGTGTGTAGAGTCCATTCCTCAATAAACACATCATCAGCAGGCTGTAAATGGGAATAGTCTGTTGGGAATTGTATCTAATCCTTACAAAAGTCTGCATTCTTTGCTCTTTTACAGTACTGAGAGTCACTAATGCTCTTCTCTTCTCTACTCCTGCTGCCTTAGGAAGGAGAAAATAATGACAAGTTCTTCACTCACCCCAAAAATGCCAAAGCACTCGCTGCCTACCTCTTTGCACACAACCACCTTTTCTACCTGATGGAGCTGAGCACGGCCCTGCTGCTCCTGCTGCTGTCCCTCTGCGAGGCTCCAGCGGTCCCCATGCTCCGCCTGGGCATCTTTGTAAGTACCTGGGGGCTCAGCGAGGGAGTCTGCTTGCTCTGCAGTGTGGGTAAGAGGAAAAGGATGGCCAGACAGAGAGGAAGGAGGAGGCAGTAAGAGGAAAAATCCACCTGGCTTGTTCAGTAAATGGTTGGAAGCAGACAGGCCAGCCAGCAAAACTTCCTTTTTCCATCTGATCTGGGCAAACCACAAATGAAGTGACAGTCATTTCGTGTTATCAATTTGTGCAGTTCTTCATTTTGTAACAGAAATGGGTGTTTTTTCCTTTTTCTTGAGATAACTCAGCAATCTGTGTGCTTTGATGGGGTGATTTCAAAGCCGTTGTCAGGGCTGGTGCCATTACCCCAGCACCACCACTGGTTCCTAGAACACAGATCAGGACCCTCCCTGTGGTTGTCCAGAATGTCTAATTCAAGAGAAAACCCTTCTCTGTGTAAAATCTCTCTGCCCAGCAGCTCTCCTGGTGTTTCACTAAAAAAAATTCCAGTCTCTGTCTTTTTTCAAAGTGTTTCTGCTCAAGTTGTTGGTGACTTGGCCTTTTGTTTCAAAGTTTCAATAAGTTTTTTCATGTGTTGCTCAAGCCCAGAAGGGACGTGGATTTCAGGAGATTCTGCTTAGAGGAAAATTGCACAGACTTTAATAAAAGCAGTAGATACAGAAATTTTGAATACTGTTGCTATGTTAGCTTTAAAAGAGTGGCTTGGGGTTTTCCAGAGCTCTGCTCAGACTGTTGTCAAACCCACCTGCTCCTTGAAAAAGGAGGGCAGAAATGTGGCCTCTGCTGTGCTGCTCTTCTCACCGAACCTGTGTTGGGACAGGTCCACGCAACCCTGGAGCTGTTTGCATTAATCGTGGTCGTCTTCGAGCTCTCGATGAAGATGAGGTGGCTGGGCTTCCAAACCTTTATCAGGCACAAAAGGACTATGGTAAAGGTGAGTTGCCTGCTTGATTGTCCCTCAGGGTTTCTGAGAGAGCCAGATTAAATATTGGCCTGCGCTGCAGCAGCGGTGATGTAGCCATCACGTCCCAGCTGCCAAATGATTCATGAGAGACCTCTCAACTCTCAGGGACACCTCCCATCTTTCAAATGTCCAAATAAACAGGTGGGCAGCCAGAGCATTGCCTTTCCCCAGCTCTCACTCCCCTTTTCTTGCAGACCTGTGTGCTGTTTGTGCAGTTCATCGAGGCCATCGTGGTGCTGGTGCGCCAGACCTCGCACGTGCGCATCACCCGCGCCCTGCGCTGCATCTTCCTCGTGGACTGTCGCTACTGTGGGGCTGTCAGAAGGTGATGCTGGGCTGCCTGGGGGTTCTGCTCTCGTGCCTGGGGCTGGGCTGGAGGGAAAGCACTCAGATCCTGCAAGAAAATCAGTTTTTATCCCAGGAAAATCAGTCTTTCACTGGCATTTATGTTGGAGATCGTTCCGCTGTGAGCTAAGTGTGGATGTGCTGATGGTGCACAGGGCTTGGGTGGATAAACCAGCACACAGGGGTGTGGCTGCTCTGGCTCTGCTCCTTGTCTTGCCTGTGAACTGCACAATGAATCAGAGCTGGGCCTTAGTCTGGAGAAGGAGGGTTGACAGCGTGACATTAGTGTTGTTTGCAGTACCTGAGAGCTGACTGCAAAGGACAGATGGGTAGCTTGGAAACGATCTTGATTTAGCAAGATTTCTACTTTTAATCCTTGGAGGGAGTGGGAAGAAGGCCCTCAAGTGTGGTGGTGGTGGTGGTGGGGTTTTTTCCCCCTGACAACGTGGAGGAGTAAACATGCAAATTTTAGTTTATTAATGTTTTCCTATTTTTCAGAAATCTGCGACAGATCTTCCAGTCCCTCCCACCATTTATTGACATCCTTCTCCTCCTGCTTTTCTTCATGGTGATTTTTGCTATTCTGGGTGAGTTGTATTTATGGAAGGTGAAGTGATGCTCTTAACCACTGATTGTCCAAAAGCAGCATGAACAGCCTGGATGAATATAAAACTGATCACAGTGTTGCCAGGATCTTCCATTTATCCCATTTCATCTGCAGTCATCTGGAAGGCAGAGTTAAAACATCCAAAATATCTAAAAGCTAGGAATTTGATTTTCAGACAGCAGTCCTTTTGAGCTCTTCCAGAGCACAGTCATGGTGTGTGTTTTCAAGTTCTGCTTGCACCAACTGTTCCCCAGTCCTGCCAGTTTAATCTACATCCCCGCAAACGCACGTGTCTGCAGCGTGCCTGCTACAGTCCAAACCATCCCCAGAAAGTTTATTTCTCAAAGGGATCAGTGAAGTGCCAATAACATCTATTTGCAAATCCCTATGGGGAAAGTCTTCCCATACTCCCATCTTCAGGGTGTCACAGAGGATTTTCTCTTAGGGGGACCTTCCTTTGGGAACTGCTGCACTGCTCGGCCTTGAACTGACTTTATTTTTGTTTGTTCTTTCTCCTTTCTCTCCTCCTCTATTTTCTCTGCTGTTTCTCTAGGTTTTTACTTGTTTTCCCCCAACCACTCGGATCCAGTGAGTATCTTGATTCTTTCTTTAAGAATCCAACATTCCAGTGCAGACATCGTTTATTCCATCTGAGGCCAAATTCTGCCACCCTGCTTTGCCCTCTGCTGGGAAGGAAGACTGTGGAGGGAACTTCCTCCAGAGCAGGATTTTGGGGCCAAAGGGAACATTCACAGAGTTGTTCCTTGTTCTTCATGCCTTCATTCAGCCAAAAGAGCCACCTGCCACTGTCCCCAGGGGAGGAGGTGTCTGGGGGAAGCTCAGCCACTTCCACTGCTGTGGCCAGAGTGCAGCAGCCTCTGGTTCCTGCTGGCTGTGGCTGGCTGGGAGAAGCTGCTCATAAAAATGTGTAGATGAGCTTGTGGTTTAACCCTGCACATGCCATCTCTCAGGAAACTTTCAAAAGAGCCAGTGCTGAAGCACTTTTCCCTAGGGAAGGCACCAGGGAATTGTGGGAGTGCCTGTATCCAAAGGGGGTGGGGGGCCTGGTTGTTTGTTTGGACAAAATGTCCCTGTGAAATCCTGCTTGCATTTTGTCATGGGGATTTTTTTTCTTTCAGTACTTCAATACCTTGGAGAACAGCCTGGTGAATCTCTTTGTGCTTTTGACCACTTCAAAGTAAGTTTGTGCTCTTCTAGCTCAGTCTTTGCCTTTGTCCCAGAGGAGTCTGGCAGAGCCAAGAGTTTATCTGCAGGAATGCTCTGTCCAAATGTGTGACCCCTTTCCTCTGCCTGAGAGAGATTTCCAGGGTCAGTCTGCATGGGAAGAACTGATATTCTATTTTGCTTTAGGACACTGTGGCCTCAGCTGCAGAGTTATCTCTAAGGACTCAGACCTCTTCATCACTGTGAGGGCAATAAGGGGGGAACAACTTTATGAGGCCTTGCTCCAAGAAGGGAAAGTTTGTGTTTGTACTCCTTTGTCAGGAGGAGCTCACTGTTGAGAAGTAACTTCCTATTCCTGTGCTGCAGTTCTCCTATCTGCTAGGAAATTGGGATAACAGCAGTGAGTAAATATTGATCTGCTGTTAGGGAGAGCCCTGAGGATTAGGAAATTAGCAAAGGATGGAATAAATCTGAGGTTGGAACCCTTACACCAAGGCTGTCCTGCTGTATCAAAGCACAGCCCTTGACCACTTCACTAATCCCATTTGGTGTTTGAGATGCCGTATTTATTTTTTCATGTGTTTTGCACAAATGTGCAGATCTTTAGATGGGAATTTATACACGAACACCCCATGCCCTGTGCCTCTTGCCTGTGCACTGGGATGTGTTTGGTGTTAAAACTTGTGTGCTTTGGGCTGCAGTTTCCCTGATGTGATGATGCCGTCCTATGCCCGGAACCCCTGGTCCTGTGTCTTCTTCATCGTGTACCTCTCCATTGAGCTGTACTTCATCATGAACTTGGTGAGTCCCCAGGGCAGCATTTGACTTCCCTCTGCCTGATTTTGGAGCTCATTGCTCAGCAGAGTCTTCCCCGTTCCCAAAACTGCTCTGTAATCATCTCAGACCCTTTGGCTGAATCCTTCTAGAAATGGCAGCCTGGCTACAGATAGAACTCTTAATGTCTAACCATGAGCAATTGAAGTAAATCACAGAAAACCAAATTATATGAGCATCTTTTAACTTCTCTCACATTAATATCGTGCTTGGAGTGACATACTCGGTTGCATGAAATTTATTGTCCTTCTCAGTCTCAATTATTTATCATAAAATGGCATTTTATTATCTGGACTTGCCTGAGATACTTTGTAAATCAGTTTGAAGGGGATGGAATTACTCAGTGTGGCAGGACTGGAGTGCTGATCACTGCAGAGTGAGAGCACAGCTGCCCAGGGGAGGATGGGAGTGGTGGAAAAGGGTTTGCCAAAGGAGTTGAGGAATTCTGTCAGCCCAAGGGGAGCGATTTGATGCTTGTGCTTGAATTCCACTGCTTGTGTCCCAGATGGAGGGTTGGAACTCCTGTGGAAGGGTGAATCGAGAGAGCAGCCCTCAAACCCTGCTTTCCAGGAACAGATTTGAATAAACCTTTTGATATGGCTTTCTGTTGGCATTTGTGTGGTTTAGCCTTAGCTCTTAAAACCCCCGGCAAGTCTGGAGAGGCCAGGAACATCTGGACCTCCTCCAGAAAGTGGCTCAGTGCAGTGAGCTCGGGGATCCCTTTGTGGGATCGCTCATGCCAGCGGGACCTTGCCGGCTCCATCCCACCTCCATCAGCATTCCTGCTGCAGCCAGCGCCTCTCCTTCCCTCCCTGAAGCCCTGCAGAGCAGAAGGGTCAAAACACCGCTTTCTCTCCTTTCTTCTCAGCTTCTGGCTGTCGTGTTTGACACCTTCAATGACATTGAGAAGAGGAAGTTCAAGTCCCTGCTGCTGCACAAGCGCATGGCCATCCAGCACGCATACCGCCTGCTGGTCACCAAACAGGTACAGCCGTGTGAGCAGCGCCCCTGGGCTGGGCTGCCCAAACAGCACCTTCCAAAAAAGGGTGATTTATCTCTCTTGATTGTGATCAGACTCACCAGGGGCTGGTGGTTTTTTCATTCATGTAACTTGTTGATGTTTGTTTCTGGAGAAAAAGCAGGATACTCTGAACTTCAGCCCTGCTGAGGTTATGGATTGATAAAATGAGGGAATTTGTACTGGGGGTGCATGTGATCATTGGTTTATCTCTGATGCAGTCTGGGTCACTTGAGGACTTGTTTGGCTTACCAAGCAACAGTACTGAGAGGAGGGATGGGTCATACAATTGAAGATACAATCCTTTTTCTAGATCCTGCACGAGTGAACAGTGCAGAAACAGAAGGAATCCACCTCCAAACAACTTTTTACAAGCACTTGGGGGAGAAGGTTGATTTCTCACTTAACATGTCAGAGCAGCAAGAGAACTAAGACCCAAAAATAACTAACCCACTTCTAGTAGATTAGTTCATGTTTAGTGCACATAGCTGATGGTCTTTAAAAAGTGCCATAGTGGGATCTGTCGGGCTGCCTGCTGATTTCCCAAGGAGAGGGGTTGAACTCTGCTTGGGGTGCCTGGTTGGAGAATTTTCAGGTGATGGGGCAACAGGGAACAGTTCTGCATTTGCTGGAGGAATCAATTGCCAGGACGGCTTTGTGATCTCTGTGCCCTGGGATAAGCTTGGTATGTTAAAGTAATAGCTTAGGGTACTTAGGGGGCTCTGTTAGGATGTATGAAATCCTGCTTAAAACAAACCAAGAGTGAGAATTAAAAGCCTCTGTGTGTTCCTGCCTGATGCTGCTGCCTCTGACAGCATTCCTTTGTTCCCAGAGGCCGTCTGGAATTTCCTTCAAGCACTTCGAAGGGCTGCTGCGGTTCTACAAGCCTCGGATGTGTGCCAGGGAGAGATATCTCACCTTCAAAGCACTGAACCAGAGCAATACCCCTTTAGTCAGGTAGGATGGTCCCACTGCTGCAGCCAGAGCGGGGAGGGTGCTCCACTCCCTGCAGCTGGGCTGTGCTCTGGAGAGTTTTTCTGGGAAGCAGGGAGCCGGGAAGGGTGGGTACCCTGCGAGCTGAGGGTTTCCTTGGGAGGTGATGGAGTTGCTGCGTGCCCTCTTGTGGATACAGAGCTGTGCTGGCACTCCCGGGCAGGATCTGCTTCCCCTTCCCCTGCCAGAGCAGAGCAGAGGAGCCAGGAGCTGGGGAGCAGCCCTGGAGCCCGCGAGGAGCACTTCCTCACGCGGTGCAGCCTCACAACTTAACAAGTTTTTGCTTTTTCCAGCAGCTGGCTGTCCCCCCCAGGGTTTTGTTAATTAAAATCTGGTTCTGCTGGTGCTTTCAGGACCGCCATCCTCTGTGTTATGAGGCAGAGAATTGCCATTCTGGTGGGTGGGTGCAGCTAGCTCCTGCCAGCAAGGAAGCAGAGGGAACTAGAGCAGGAGACCTTCTCTTCCTTTTCCTTTGTTCTGGCTGCAGACAGGCTCCAAGTGACTCTCCTATGAAACTGGTGCTGATGCTTCTCATTGAAGCCAAGTGCCACAGAAAAGTATTGAAAATGGCGTCGGGAGACTGAGCTGTGAACTTCAGGCTCCCAGTGTCACCAGTAAGAGCCTGAGAAGTTCAGCATCCTCACTTTCAGACACCTAAAAGCTGTTACAGGCCTGACCCCGAGCACCTGGACAGGCACTCATGTTCTATGAGTTTCTCTGCTTTCATGTCCCTTTTCAAACTTCATTTTTACCTTGAAAAGAAAATGTGCAAAGATGTTAGAAAAGGACTCTGCGAGTAATTGAAACAGTCCTGGATTTCTTCATGAAGAGCAGTGTAATCTCTACCCCTTGGAGTTGGCATCTAAGCCTCAGATCTTTCCTCTAGTGATAAAATTCTGGAGTTCAGTAGATTCAGAGTTTCCCTTAAGGGCTGCAGCATTACAGAAAGGACATTCTGGCTATTGTCAGTCAGGAACCTTTGGCCAGGCTGGGAAGAGGTCAGTGCTGAGTTCTGGCAGCTGTGGCTGCAGTTCTAATAAGGAGTTAATAACTTCCAGGGACTCTCTGCTGCTGATGTCTGACAAGGACAATTCAGGTTCTGATGAGATGTTTCTTTCTGTTTTGCAGTCTGAAGGATTTCTACAATTTCTATGAAGTTGTTGGCTTAAAATGGAAGGTAAGTGTTTGTTGGGGTGAGAAGAAGGGAAGTGTGTGTGGGAGGGAGAGACAAGGAGTGGTCAGAGAGGAGCTGGGTGAGAAACAAAGGCAATCCAAGAGGAGCAGGTGATGGGGATGAGGTGGGTCTCCATCCCTGCCCTTTTTTTTGTACGGATGTAGCACTGGCTGCTGCTGATCGTGGCTGTTGTGCTTCCAGGCCAAGCGAAACCGCGAGCACTGGTTTGATGACCTTCCACGGACTGCGTTCCTGATATTTAAAGGTAGCACACTGTTTGCATGGCAGCGTGTGTGCAGCTAACAGGAGGAGTGTGTCTTTACAAGGACGGGGATTTTCTCTTCTGCCCCTGGCAAACAGCTGAGGGAAGGCCTCCCAGCCAACTCCCTGTGTATCCAGAGCCTTGTGTTCAGAGTCTCCAGGGAAGTTTTCTGTCCTGTAAATATTCCTGCAGTGGCTGTGGAGTGGGATTTGGCTTGTCACAAAGGCTGTTAG
The DNA here is from genome assembly GCA_013397895.1 of Origma solitaria. Taxonomy (NCBI): domain Eukaryota; kingdom Metazoa; phylum Chordata; class Aves; order Passeriformes; family Acanthizidae; genus Origma; species Origma solitaria. Next base: position 1,400,101 of record VZRL01002565.1, on the reverse strand, counting down.
GCTGCCTCATCCCAAGATGTGCTTGCAGCTCCCGTTCAGGTCAATTTGGGAAGGGAAAAGAGGCCTGATCATCAGAGTAATCTGTCTTGCCAGTGTGATTTGCCTCCTGTGTCCCACGTTTCCTGACTGGATGTAGCCATTCAGAATTAAGAACTTGCAGAGCCTGCAGTTCTTCTGAGGTGGTGTGTGCTCCTGGGGGAGAGCTGTCACAGCTGTCACAGGAGCCCTCAGAGCTCTGCTGATGCTCCCAACCCTCCTTGTTGTTCTAAACACAGGCAGTGCATCAGCAGCTGCATTCATTCACCTCTGCCCACACCCCAGAATGAGAACGTAGAGACCTAACAGGGCATCCTGGGGGCTGAGGATAATCACTTCATTGCTGCTAAAATTCTAAAGGATATTTAAACTTGTTCCCAACAAGTGGAAGTTAGTAGTCTGCTGATCTGTTTAGCTTCTGTGCTGAGGATTGGTAGGAAAGATGTCTCTGAAGGGGAAGATGGAGGGATCTGTGGTGTGCAGGATGGTGTAAACATTGGTTTTTGTCATCCTTTCCTTCACACAGGCATCAACATCCTGGTGAAGTCCCGTGTGTTCCAGTACACCATGTGTGAGTAGAAGGATTGAGCTGTCTCTGCTTGGCTCCCTTGCTCCTGTGGGTCTGGTGTGCTGTGTCTGCCAGCCCTCCAGGGACTTGGTGTGGTCTGAGCTGTGGTTCAAGGACAAATTTTGGAGTTTTGGTGGAGAGGGAGGGACTTGCTTAATTGTAGCACCAGCCTGGGCTCTCAACTCTCATTCTGGAGAGGCTCCCTGGCTCAGTACACAGCACCCCCGAGGGGCTGCTGCTGTGGGAGTCAGCTTGTTGCATTTAGGTGGGTTGGTGATTAGCTTCCCCAAGCCTTGGGGGGTTTATCTTGCAGCTGAAGGATGCTGGATAAGGAGCTGCCTTGCCCGTCAGCCACATTCTGTTTGCTCTCGAGGAGGTGTGAGCATCCTCACTGCTGGAGGCATTGCTTGGCAACTGAGCTGTCTGGGAGAACGAGTCTGTGCTCCTCTTCTCTAGAGGAGAAAGAGTGCTTCCTCCTGGTGCTGCCTGCTGGCTTCTCACTGAACTATTCCTGCTCAGTAATTTGGGGTTTGGGGATTTTTTAAAGTTTTGTTTCCTTCTGAATGTAAAGGAACCACATCTGTAAAAGGCCTGGAAAAAGACATGGTGGAAGACTCCCAATTTCTGAGTTCAGTTTGTTTGCATTGGAACCAGTGACCCTGCCACTTGTCCTGTACTGTACTCTTTTGGTTAGGCCAGGAAATGGATATCCAGAAGTGGTTTTGCTATGGGTTTTTCCTTTGTTTTCCAGACACTGTGGTGGCTGTGAATGGAATTTGGATTCTTGTTGAAACCTTCATGTTGCAAGGTAGGAAACATCACAGCTTGTTTCCTTGACTATGGTGCTGGGGGATTGAAAAAAGGGAAGACTTGAGAGAGCTGTTCTTGTGTCCTGCAGGAGGGAATTTCTTCTCCAGGAACGTCCCATGGAGCTACATAGTCTTCCTCACAAGTAAGCTGATGCCTCCCAACAGAGCTGTGTCTTTTCCTGAGGAGATGGGAAGGGAATTGAAGTTATAACTCAGCCATGGGTGTAGAGCCTTCATCCAGAACAATGCTGTGCCTGGCAGGGATTGTTTTGTAAACTCTTCCGGAGAGAAACCTCCATGAACACAGGAAAAGATGTTTATTTGGAGGGGTAAAGTCTCTTTGGCACCTCACTGAGAATAAGGAGGTTGGGTGGGGTCTGTTAAACCCCTGTTCAGAAATCCTGTACTAAAAACACCACACCTCCATGAGGGCAAACCTTCCCATGAGCCTTTCCTGTGATGCTGCTCATTCCTGATCGCTCTCGTTTTGCAGTCTATGGCGTGGAGCTGCTCCTGAAGACCACTGGCCTGGGGCCTGTGGAGTACCTGTCCTCAGGCTGGAATCTGTAAGTGTTTCACGTTTTGGGGTAGGAAACAAAAAACCAAAAACTTCCATGATTTTGGGGGGAAACACCACCTTCAGAGATGAGTTGTAGAGAAGGCTATCAGCCCAGCTCTTACAAGTCTTCTGCCCCTGGCCTCGTGCATCTCACTAGGCTGGAGCAGCACTTCTCTGCTGAAACCCTGCTGATAAATCATCGCTCTTGTTTCATTTTATTTTATTTTCCTTTCCAGCTTTGACTTCGCAGTCACCCTGTTTGCATTTCTGGGGCTCATGGCCCTGGCGTTTAACATGGAGCCATTTTACTTCATCGTTGTCCTGCGGCCCCTGCAGCTGCTGAGGTGAGGTGGGCAAGGCTGGAATTCCAGAGAGCAGGTGGGGGAAAACAGACTCGTTTTCCATCAGTCCCATTGGGGACCGAGCTCCTTAGCAGGAGAGGGCAAGGATTGCTCTGTGGGAATGTGACCATGGCAAACAGGAATTGCGTGGGGTAATGAGATTAGCCCGAGTTATCAAAATGAACGATAACAAAAACTTGGGATGGGATATGAAAACCCTGTGCTTTGGAGCTTAAGCTGATCTCTAATAGAGATCAAGGGATTTACTGGGGGCAGATTATCCTGTGTCTGCCTTCGTGGGGTTCTTACACCTCCTCTAAATTGTCTGACGCTGTTCAGAGAAAAGCTTTTCTGTCAGGGTGAGACGGGCTGAGCCAGTTTAATAATTTCCATTGAATTACCAGAAATTACAGTTTTCAAAGCATGCTGCTTTCTAGGGTGAAGTACTGCCCTGCTCTAACTGCATCTCACCCTTGGAGCAAGACCATGGCCTGTAACCCCTCTGCAGCTCAGGGATCCGGGACTGATTAACCCTCTCTTGTCGAGGTGCACTCACCTTCACAAACGCCTCCAGAGCCACACAGGGAAGGGATTTTAGGCAAAATGTTTTGTTAAAAACAAGCTAATGTAATTTAGCTCTTCAGTGAGGATTTTAAGAACACTTCATGGCACTCAAGAGGGGAAAAAAAATAATGTTTTCTCTGTTCCTCCCCTGCCAAAGCCTGTTTGGCAGCTGTGTTTCTCTGTAAAGGCTGATGGGGTTGCCAAATCTTAAATTAGCAGGCACAGTGTAGTTTTCTTTCATCAATTTTTATTGGGTCATGGGGGAAACACAGAAAAGCTTGTGTCTGAGGGAAGCAGAATGAATCCTGACCCTGTACACAGGACCAGTGCAAGTTCTTACAGTTTTTAGGTTTTTTAAATAGCTGTTTCTGCATCGTGCTGAGTAAAAAGACAGCCTTTTTATCCTTGAGATCCTCAATCCTGTAAACACTTGGCTGAACGTGTCATAAACATTCAAATGGGACAGCAGGACATCGTTAGGTGAGCAGAGACCACTTGATCAGGAGCAGTTTGGTGCCAGGAAACCTTACTGTCATTGGCCTGGGAGGCAGAGAGAGATGGGAATCTCCTTTGAGCTATTTCCCCCAGCAGCAGGAGGGCTGCAGGCTGTGGGTGACTCCTGGCCTCTCCTTTCAGGCTGTTTAAACTGAAGAAACGCTACAGGAACGTCCTGGACACCATGTTCGAGTTGTTCCCTCGGATGGCCAGGTACCAACTTCTGCTCTTTGGGTGATGGCTGGGAGAGAAGAGGGAAGGTTTGGGGTCAGGATAGGGACCTGTCAAAGCTGCTAAGGGGATTTATGCTCTGATCATTACTGATTCTTCCCTGTGCTGCCGTGGAGGGTTAATCTCCCAATTCCTTGGAGCAGCATCACTCCAGCACCCTGGGCCTCCTCCTGCTTTTGTGTTAGGAGCAGAACTTAGAGTCCCTGCTTGTTTTGATATTTCTCCCCTATCCCAGCTCTTGATGAAAGAGGAAGAACATTGGCACGAATCCCCTGAGCCCCAGACGATTCCCTGTCCTCACCAGAGCATTATTGTGACCTGGAGGGGCAGGGGCAGCCTGGTGCTTGAGTGGGGCACCCTCAGCCCTGCTCCTGGCACGGCCCCTGCATCCAAGGATGTGGAGAGGGCAGCCACAGTGTGGTGTTCTTTATAAAGCAACTGTGCAGAGACATTTATTCAACAGAAAGGGACAGCCTGGGAGGGAATCCAGGCTGCTCTTTGGTTTCTCTCTTCAGCAAGTGGCAAACTCCTTGCCCAAGGACTCCCTGAATGAGAGCAGGCCAGGAACTGCAGAGCCCCAGCAGCAGGGAGGGTGGTCTGGGGTTGTCAGCGCTGCTTCCCAGCCCCTGGAAATTCCTCCCAGAGCAACCAGCCTGGGATTTTGTTTCCGTGCCTTAGCAACTCTTCAGCAGCACAGTACTCGTTCTGTTTTTGCCTCCAGCCTGGGTTTAACCCTGCTGATCTTCTACTATTGCTTTGCCATCGTTGGCATGGAGTTCTTTGCTGGCGTGGTCTACCCGAACTGCTGCAAGTGAGTACCTCAAACCCAGCCCCTCCACAGTGCCTTTGGTGCTCAGCCAGCAGCAGGGAGCTCTGGCAGCTGTTTCCCTGTGGAGAAACGGCCAGAGGATGGATGGGGCTGAATGAGGTGGTGTAGCTAAGGCAGCAAGTGGCAGAAGTCCAGGAGATCCTTAATACTCTTGCCCCATCCCTGGCAGTGTCCAAGGCCAGGCTGGACAGGGCTTGGAGCACCCTGGGATAGTGGAAGGTGTCCCTGCCCATGGCAGGGGGTGGATTTGGATGATCTTTAAGGCCCCTTTGTACCCAAACCATTCTGATTCTATGATGTTAGAGTTGCTTCTCCAGAGGTATTAGATATTTAGACCTCCCTTTGTACCAACATAAATCCACCTGGTCCTGGAATCTAAGCTGTCCTGTGCCCTTTTCACCTTAAATGATGGCAGACCACTTGGAAATGCCAAGCTTTAAGGGTGTGAGCTCAAACTCTCAGTTCCTCTCAGTATAATTTGCTGAATAATTAGAAAGACTCCATGTGCTCCCTGGGCTTGTGCTGAGCTGTGAAGGAGAGAGGATTCCTTCCAGAGGAAAAGGGGATAGTGTTGGTCAAGAGATAGAAACTGCCACCCTTCTCACCACCTTCTGGGGGAGTTGGTATTTATAACTTCTTAGATTTTCCTTGCTTTTCCAGTCTCTGCTGATTCTTTGTCCTGGTTTCTCCAACCAGCACGAGCACAGTCGCCGATTCCTACCGCTGGGTGAATCACACAGTCGGCAACAAAACAGTGGTGGAAGAAGGTTATTACTATCTCAACAACTTCGACAACATTCTGAACAGCTTTGGTAAGGGCACTTCTGTCCCTAGCAAAGATTATCCTGCGCTCCTGCAGAGCTGGCTGGCTCTGGAATGCTGGAATGCTCATGTGAGCCTGGGACTCGCCCAGGGAGTCCTGCTAATGCACCTCGCTCAGCATCCTGCTCTTTCTGTCTGGAGAGCTCCAGCTGACTAATTGTGCTTTGCAAGGGAAGCAGAGGTCTCTTGAAGCCAGCTGGAAGCCTGCAGATCTCTTCTGGCTGGTGATGAGACCAGAGGTGTTTAAGGAGGGCGTTAAGTCGCTGCCCTGCTAAAGAACCAACAGCGATGCCTCTTGTTAAACCCTCTGATGAAGAATAATTTGGATGTGTTGATTACTCTCCATGATTTTTCTTAATGTGCGAGCAGAATGCTTATCTCCTGGAGATTTCAGAGGCCTCCATGGCCTCTGGTGAAGAGTCAGGTTTAATTTCTATAAAAAACAGAGATGAAGCTGTGCTGCAGGTTCTGTGGGTCTGACCCCCTTTGTCTGAAGTTAATGCAGTGGGGAGGGTCTGCGTTCTCTGGATTTGCAGTCTTTATTCAAACTTTTCTGTCTTGTGTCAGTCTTCCCTGTCAAATACTTCATCTAAATATCACTATGAAATAGGTCACGGTGGGTAAAACAATGATCTGTGTGTGTTTTCTCCTCCTCGTGTGCAGTAACGCTGTTTGAGCTGACGGTCGTCAATGACTGGTACATCATCATGGTGAGTGAGCCCTACACACAGCACAGACTGTCGGCTCAGCCACATCTCCCACACCGCCACTGCTTTCCCCCCGTGGTGACTGGAATGGGCTCAGCACGACTGTTGGGAGGCATTTGACCCTTGCCATGCTGCTGGGCACCTTTTCAGGCCTCCCAGTCTGGACAAATGAAGTCACCCTGTGCTCCAGTTTGTCACCGTGCTGTCCAGGCTGTGTTCTCATGGCTCTTACAGTCACAAGCTTTGAAGGCTCTGTGTGTTTGCCTGTAGGGACCTCTGTTTTTAGCTGCAGGGACCAGTTGGGGCATTGAGCATTGCACAAGCAGTCCCTGGGGCCAACTGTGCAGCCAGGAATGAGAAACAGAGTGTTCATGCTGCTTTTTGTCTGTTGATGAGCACTTAACAGTGCCTATTGCTTCTTTTGTGCACTCCTGACTTCTTCCCTCTCGTCTTTAGGAAGGGGTGACATCCCAAACCACTCACTGGAGCCGTCTGTACTTCATGATCTTCTACATTGTGACCATGGTGGTGATGACAATAATCGTGGCTTTCATCCTGGATGCTTTTGTCTTCCGCATGAATTACACTCGGAAGAACCAGGATTCGGAAGGTCAGGGCTGAGGGCTGGCTCACCTACAGCACTGTGTCTTCTGTCCCTGGTGCTTTATGTCTGTAGGAGAGAATGAGATAGGCCAGGAAAAAACAGATTTTTTTTTTTTGTTTTTTTGCATGGCATCCTGAGCTAATTCTTATACTCTTGTGTGATATTTCTGTTTGGTCTTTGTGTTCTGCCCCTCATTTCTCCCCCAGAATTCCCTCCAAAAAGTGTGTGTGGGGGGTGTTTATGTGGGTTTTATATATGTTTGGGCACACACATATACAAACCTCAACTCCTTGAGCCATTTCAACCAAATTCTTCAAAAATAGGAAGTCCATGTGTTATTTCATGAAAGATTTCTAGGAAACATTGCAGCAATGATACAGCAAAGCTCAACAAGAGACCTTACAGGAAGGGAAGATGAATAATTTGTTTTAAACCAGTGTCACTAATTATTAATTGTGTGATTATTAATTAATTTACAGGCAAGCAAAAAGTGAGATTTATTTTTTTGTTAAGCTACCCAGGAGCCTGAGGTTTTAAAAAGCTGAGAGAATAGTTTGGGCCAGAAAGTTTGCTGGCCATACACACTGGTTGACTTTTCCCCTGCCTTTTTGGAGGTCAAGCATATCCATGTTCTAGTCACAAAAGCAGGCACAGGCTGTACCTGACCTCTGGCTTGGTCCTGTGTGCTTCAAGCTTTGCCTTCCACGATTTTCATAGCGGCTGATGAAGCAATGCTCATCTTGGAGATCTTTTTTTCCCCCCTCTTTCTGTTTCTTGCCTCTCCAGAAGATAATGGCATCGTGCTGGAGAAGGAGATCTCCAAGGAGGAGGTGATTGGCATAATTGAGCTGTACAAGAGGACTTCAGCTGCCACTGAAACAGCCCAGCTGCAGAAGATCGTGTTGCAGATGGACAAATACGGGGTAAGAGGAAACACTGGGAGTTCTCACCTTCAGGAGAGGAAAATACTGCAAGTTCTCACCTTCAGGAGAGGCAGGTGTGCCAGGGCCACTTGGGCTGTCTGAAGAGAGAAGATCCACCTGCCTTTGTAGTGTTCAGGGCTGAGCTGCTGGAGGGACTCTGCAGCATCACAAAGTTCTGCCGCTCTAGAAAAGTGGCAGCTGCTCCTTGAATAGCCTTGACAAAGTTTGTTCCCTGCAAACTTCCTTTAGAGCTGTCCTGGCCCAGTGCTGACTGGGAAAAAGGCACATTTATTTTTCTCTAAGGAAGCCATTGTCTTGTAATTCTCCTGCCTCTCTGTCGGTGCCATCACACACCTGACTGTCCTGGACCATTATGCAGCAACATGATGCCATCGATTCCAGGTCCTTCCTTTCTCCGTGGCACTGCTTATGCTTCCATCCTAAAACATTCTAAACTGGGAAAGTGAGCTCTTGTCTCAGAACTGTTGTCTCATGCATCTGGGAAGAGCTTAAGTGGCTGTTTTAATAATAGCCATTCTATTCCTGTATCACCATGGCCCAGGGCAGGTGCTGCAGTCTCTCAGGTGGCACCAGCAGGAGTCTGGAGCTCCTCAGTGGATCATGGGTGTCCACAGGAAGGATGCCTGAAGTTCCAGGACAGATCCAGCTGCTCACTCACTGATCAATGTCTTTTTTTTTGTTGTTTTTCTTCCTCCTTCCCCCAACTCTTTAGCAAATGTCAACAGTGTTTCTGGGACGCAGGTCGAGGACCAAGAGTGATCTGAGTATGAAGATGTATGAGGAGGAGATACAGGTATGTGTTCCTGAGTGGGGGGACCACCAGGTCTGTGGGGAGAGCATTCCCTGGAATAACAACCTATCCTTTCAAACCCTGGGGGCTGCCTTCCTCCGAGAGCAGGGATTTGTTAAACCACAGAGCTCCTGGCTGGGTGCAGGCGTGTCAGCCCAGCCACAGGAACCACACAGGGGTGTGCACAGGCCCTTCTGCTCAGCTGAGCTGCCCCGAGTTCCCCGGGTGTCTGCTGGGGCGCTGAGCACTGCTTGGTGCTGCCCTGGCTCGGCTGCTGAGCACAGAGCTCTTAAACCTCTGGAATGTGGTTGTGTTTGAGCTTAGGCGTGTCTGTCTGACACACAAACCAAGGCTTGTCCCAGGCAGGGCTGCTTTGCAGCCTGAGCAAGGTGGGAAACACAGAAATCAGCAGATTCCCTGGATTTTTAGCACCTTCCTGCCAGTGCCCTCCGTGGTCAGGAGCTTTCTGCCATGGGTTTGGTCACTGTCTTGCCAAAGGTAGTTGAAGGTCATGGACTAATGTAATGATTAGAATTAATCTTGTAACTGTCTGAATCTGTCCTTTGTCCCTGGAGCAGACAGACAGGGCATGAATCTCGAGTCCCCCTCAGGAAAATGTGTTATTGACCATGGGGCTGCAGAGAAGCTCTCTGCCTGTTCTGCTTGGTCTGTGACTCAGGGCTGTGGCATCCTGGAACACCCTGGGTGCTGCCCAGCATCAGGAGCAGCTCTGCCAATCCCAGCCACCATGGGAACAGTGTTGCTCAAGCCCTAAATGTTCAGGAGGAGCATCCTGAGGGAGGGATGTTTCCTTGCGCACGTTTGCCTGGGCTGTGGGTGGCAAGGTCTTGGTGCATCCACCACAACCATGCTGCAGTTCACTGGGTTGTTCCAGGAGTTCAGGCTGTGTCCAGGGCTTTGGAAAGAGCCCTCTGTGCCTGAAAAAGTGTCCCCTCACTAGGCAGAGTGACAGGAGGCCCTGCCCTTTTTGGGGGCACGGTGTGGGGCCCAGCCTGATCCCTTTTTGCTCTCCCGTTGCAGGAATGGTATGAGGAGCACTCCAGGAAAGAGGAATCTCAGACACCACTGCAAGAGCCTGCATCTGCTTCCAGCAGCTCTCTGAAGCCCCTGAGCCTCCGACAACGCTCCCAGACTGTCATTTAGGCCTAGCTAACACGAGCCACCTTCTATGCAATAACCTAGAGAACTCCCTCCCAGCCTGTATTTCAGGAGGTGTATATAGATCTGTCCGTGTACCAGTGTAGGGATCGAGCCTCTCCCCCAGCAGTGGGGGCTGGCAAGCCAGAGGCCCAGGGAGCTCTGGGGAAGGCTGAGCACACAGATTGAGCACCATGCCCGTGCTCAGCACATCTGGGCAGAGCAGAGCCCTTGTCCCTCTGAGCCACTTCCAGCTCCTGCTGCTTGTTTTACCACTAACAGACCTTGGGGAAAGGGACGTGTAATCCATTAACAGCAGGGAATTTGCTGAAGTCACCTGCTTAATATTAAAACTGTGGCCCTTTTTGAAGATCCCTTTTGCTCAAAGGGTACCATTAATCTAGGGATAAAAGATCAGGGAGTGAGTTTTTGTTTCTTCTCCACCTTCCTTCTGCAGAGAAAGGGGAGGTGGTGTGAAATCTCAGCACTTTTGGAAGGGCACACTGCCCTCCCCCTCCTTTTCCCCACACCTAGATGCACTCCCTGTAGTAGCTCCAGCTCTGATTGTTGAATTTAGCTGTCCCTGAGCAGTTCTGAGGCAGAACTGAGGGCCAGCACCTCATCCTGTTACGACAATAGGTGGGACAGGGCTTTGGAGACTCTGCTGTATCTGCATTGCTGCTGGTCAGTCCTGCCCGTGGCACAGCTTGGGGTCACCTCTGCACACCCCAAAGCTCCTGTGTGTCCAGGGAGGGGATCCTGCAGGGTGATGTGGCTGTTGGGCTCTGCCACTTGGCCTCCTGCTCTGTAAAGCCTCTCTGGCTGGTCCTTAGCTCAGATAAACTCCTGGGAGGAAGAGTGGAAGGTTTTGCAGCTCCAAGTCTGGCTTTTTTTTGCCTGGCTCTGGCTTAAGGAGAGCTCCTGGGCATCACACAGCCCTGCTGGTCAGTCCTCAGTCCAGAGCCAGTCCCAGCAGAGAGTACGACTCCTCCCTTGCAGGAATGTTCCTCAGGCTGCAAAATGTCAGCTCAGTTGGGTCTTGAGAAAATCCACTGAAGGGCTCTGCTGTTCCCCTGGATTTTGGATGCAGGAGGGACGTGGAAGATGATGGTTCTTCTCACCCATCTGCTTTTCTGCAGCTGCCACACCTGGGAGCTGAGGGATGGGGAGGAAGGGGGAAAGGGATTCTTTCCCAGCTCTGCCACGTTTGTTGTGTGATCGGGGCAGTGGTGCCATCACTTTTCTGGAACCTGTCCCTCTTTTCCCTGTCAGTGCTGAGGGCTGGAAGTCCCTGGCAGCTGAAAGCTTCCCTCACCTCTTGCTGTTTGATCTTTCCTCAGGTTTGGGCTAAGAGCTGGGGAGGCTTCCCCCTTCCTCAGGCGTGTCAGGCAGCAGAAGATCTGTGTCCCCATTCCCTTTGTCCCACGTCCCTGTCTTTTCCTTGGTGGCCTCCCCACGTGGCACAAGGACAGCAGGAGAGGGCTGATCCTCCCTGGGCAGCTCAGGAGCATTTCCTGGCTGGGTGAGACTTGCAGAAGGAGGAAAGACAGAGCTGCTTCTGGAAACCTCTCCCTCCGTGGCACGGTGGGGGCGTTGGAAGGAGTGGGCGAGCAGCTCTCCAGGCAGCACCCACATCCTTGCCAAATTCCCCGGGTGCCTCACGGCAACTCTTTGTTTCCTTTCTGGCTACTTGCAGGTATGAAACTACTTCTGAGCTGACCCGTGAAGGACCTTAAAGGGCTGTTTTCCAAACCATAAATTCACCCACGAATTAACGAGCAGCGCGGTTGTTGCTCTTGCAGTCGCTCCGCGTGGAGTCGCAGCCCGGGAGCTTTATCCAGATTAGTCCTGGGGCTGCAGGAGATGGTGTTTATTGTGCTTTAAGTTGTGGGCAGGATGAATGAGCATTTTGAAGGTTAGCGGGGAAAAAAATGTGGCTGTGTTTAATCTCCACATTCCCCTCCAGCCTGTTTCTCCTGGCAGGGCTGTCAGTGATTTTTTTTTTTTTTTGGGGGGGTGTTTTCTGGGTGTGAAAGCTGTGGCTTTAAGCTATGTTGAGGGGGGCACTGAGCTGCTGATCATGCAAGAGCAGGGCTCCCTGGAGGGCTTGGGCCGGGGGTCAGGGTGCTGCCCACCGGTGTTGATCCTCCCCCATGTTCCCACTGTGTTCATTATTTTCGTAACCCACGGAGGGCGGCACGAGTTTGCTTCTTCCAGATGACTTTGGAAGGAAACCAAGTTTGAGTACGGGGCATCCCCTTCTATTTATCCTCCTCTCCCTCCCCCGACACACAGACTGACGACAGAGACAATCATTTTGTAGGGAGCACGGGAGGAAGCACTGCAGGATTTTGTACGCTGGCGTTTTGTCTATAAAAAACCCACGATTTTATGGACGTGTCTGTCAGATGTTCTCTAGATTTTTTTCAGGCGCACTAATAAAGAGCATCCTCTGCTTTGTAAAGGCAGCGGCTTCCTTTCCTCCTTCCCCTGTTATTCCAGAGGTGGGGTTGGGCCAGGCTGGAGCATTTCCAGGGTTTGAAGAGGAACCTACCCGCCCTCTCCAGTGGCAAGTGCTTGTGTTGGGAATATTTTGCGTTCCTGCTCCAGGACATTACAAAGCCCAGGTTCCCTTCTGCCTTCCCCCTGCCAGGATTTTCCCTAAACACCGAGATAATTAATTCAAAGTTACATATTTTAACTCAGTGGTGAGGCCTGAAGGGATATTTGACCCTGTACCCATGTCCTGGGCTGTTGGCCGTGGTTTCGATTGCTTTAGCCCTGCTTGTGGCAGGAAGTGGGGGTTGTGTCCCGGGTCGCTCTGGCAGCTGCCGGAGCACGTTCGGGGCAGAGCCAATGGCTGCAGGCACAGGGAGCGTTGTTTTTTGTGAAAGCTGCTGCTGTCTGTTAGAAAAAGGAGAAATGCTCAGCAGAAGGGAGCAGGAACCAAGTCTGACAGTTGTGCTTGCACAACACCATCTCTCCCACGGGGCACGGATGTGGGTGTCCCTCTGCAGTGACCATTTGCTTTCCAGCCTCCAGCTGGGAGCAGAACCACCAGCCCTGGGACCACTCCATTCCCCTGGGATCATTCCATTCCCCTGGGACCATTCCATTCCCCCCGGCACCGTGGGCAGCCCCGCAGGTGTCCCTGTCCCCAGGGACTGAGCGGTGCTGACCCCATGCCCTGCCCGTGCCGTGGCCAGCCGTGATGGCTCATGTGGCTTCTCTTGGGACATCAGCTGCTGGAAACCACTTCCCCATCCCCTGGGAAAACTACTCTCAGCATCCCGGGGTCCTGGGCTGGCTCAGCCCTGGCTGTTCCCTCTGCCCTCCAAACGCTCTGTGCTGACTAAGGGCTGTGGCACAGCACAGAGCAGGAGAAATGGCCCTTGCAACAGGCAAAAGTCAAGGTTGTGTTTGTGTTTGTTTCGTTGCTTTTTTTTTTTTTATTGCAGTTTTTTTACAGTGCCTAAATCTAGTCCTGCCAGAGGTCAACACTGTGTGTGGAAACCTCCAAGTCCTTTCCTACAGTTCTGCCCACCCCAGGAGGAGGAGAAAAGTAGGATCTGAAACTCAGGTTGAAAACATTGCTAAAAAAAGCAGGGGAAACCAGCCTCCCTTGGTTTGGTGTTTGTTTTCTCTCAGGCTTTGCTCGCACTAGACCCTGTGCTGCCCTGGAGCTTTGTGTCCCCTGGAGCTTTGTGTCCCCTTAACCCTGTCTGGCTCTGCTGTTCCAGCCCACGGTGCCAAGAGGGAGAGTCCTTCCCAAGGACAAACGGGTCCCTGGGCAGTGGCAGTCACAACAGCCCCAGCTCTGTCCTGGAGCAGCTTCACGGAGCTGAGGAGGGGAAGGTGGAGTGGCCGAGGGGGCAAAGCCTCTCCTGCTGTGCCCCTGAGCTGGAGCTTCCCCATCCTCTGCTCCTGCCACCGGCACCAGACAAAGCTGAGGCCTTGATGTGGCTCCTGCCCCGAGTTCCTTAAATTACAGGGATCAAAGGGTGAGGAGAGGATGTGGGCACTGACAGCTCCTTCCCCAGGCACAGCCACCCCCTCTCCACCCAGCCAAGGCTGAGGGCTGGGCTGGCACCTCCAGTAATGGCTGAGGTCGAGGTGCCCTTGTCCCCCTGCCAGGGAAGGGGACAGTGAGATCCAGGGCTGGATCTCGTGCTCACGGGGTGGAGAAATGGATCACCCTGAACTCGGTGAGCAGGGCCACGCACAGGAACACCAGGTAGTAGGCGATGAGGCAGACGCCGTAGGCCTTTCCCAGCTGGAAGCACTGCGCCGGCACCGTCACGAAGGAGAACACCAGGCTCAGCCCCAGCGCCCCGGCCAGCACCCACACCAGGGGGCTGTCGGGCTCCAGCTGCGGAGAGGGGGAGTGATGTGGGGTGACAGCGGGGTCCTGCTGCCAGCCTGACCCGTGTCACCATGTCACCACAGCCTTACCTTCACCAGCGGCTGGCTGCTGCTCATCTGCAGCAGGCAGCCCAGTCCCACACCCACCAGGATGTCTGGGGCATGTTCAGGATGGACACACGGCACGGGAGAGCAACAGCACTGACCCCATCCCTCTGCCCCTCATCCTCCTCCTTCCTGCCCCTCACGGCTGTTCCCAGCTAAAACATTCCCTGCCTGGGGAGGAGAGGCTTCAGCCTGGGCTGGGGACCACCCCAAACCCGCTGGAGGGAAACCTCTTTTCCCCCTTCCCTTTGGCAGATCCCAAACCTGCCCCACTGCAGCCCAAACTGCTGCCCGGCTGGGGCTGGGACAGCTGTGGGGACAAGGGGTGCTGCTGGCTCTGTCCCTGCACCTCCCAAATCCCTCACTGCTACCTCCACACTGTGGGAGCACTGCGGAGGTTGCCAGCTTGGGAAGGACTGTGGGATGGATCCTCTCCCTGGGTCCCACAGCACCAGCGGCTCTCCCTGGGCTGTAGGCAGGGAAACTGAGGCAGCTGCTGCCCCATGTGCCCCCAGCCCGGCCCTGGCACCCAAAGGATACTGAAGATGATGCCCCCGAAGCAGGCAGAGAAGGCCATGCGGGGATAGCCCTGCCGTGCCATGGTGAGGTCGGAGAAGGTGTCTGTGGAGGGACAAAGGGACACCTTGGGGATGGCTGGGGGACCCAGGGTGTGCCAGGGGGACCCTGGGGACCAGCAAAGCCTCACCACCGACACTGTTGCCCCAGGCCAGCAGTGTCAGGCCCAGCACGGTGTTGCTGAGCTGGAAGATGATGCCCAGGGTGCGCAGGATGTTCACCAGCTCCATGGCCGCGGCGTTGATCCACATGGCGCTGGCCAAAAACCCAAGGAAGGCAAACACCTGACGGGAAGAGGAGCAAGCTGGTCCTGGGTGCATCCCACAGGACTCTGCACACCTCCAGCCAGTCCCTCCTGGGGACACTGGGGACTGGGGAAGAGGTCCAGCGTCCTGCTCTGTCCCCAGGACCCTCAGCCCAGTCTGGAACAGGCTGGGCTGGTCCCCGATGGGTGTTCAGGGCTGGGGACACCTTACACAGTGATACTTGGGTGGCTCCTCGTTGCTCGTGGTGATGAAGATGATGAGCGCCAGGGCAGAGGCAACCAGTGCGACCAGTCCCCAGACTGGGAACATGCCCTGGATCTGGTACAGCCCATCTGGGGGGGAGAGGGGGCATCATTTTTCCCCCAGGTCTTGGATTCTGGGGGCCCAAGCCCCCCCTGCCATGGGCTGCAAATCAGCTGCAAATCAAGCCCCCAGCTTGGCTCCTCACTGCCCATCCTCCCTCCCCACGGTGGGGACCCAGCTCTGAAGGGCTCCCGCAGTCCCCAGGGCTTTGGGGACCTCAGCCCCACCCCCTTCTGGCAGCTGGGGCTGTCCCAGGCTCTTACAGGCGCCCGACTTGAGGGTGAGGACGCAGAGCAGGGGGCTGGTGAGGATGTGCAGGCAGTTCAGGGGTCTCTTCCAGTTCAGGTCATCCTTGTCGGGGTCCACAACGGGAACGGTGAGCAGCAGCACCAGCTCCACGGGCACCTGGGATGGGGGACAGCCATCTGGGACACCCTGGGAGGTGTCCCAGGACCTGCTCCCGTCGCGCCTGCTCCTGTCCCACCATCCCCACGGCAAAGCCCCGGGCGGACAGAGCCCCAAGGGCCCGCAGGGACAGGGATGTCCCTTGGGGAGCTCCTCCTGGCTCGTGTCCCCCCCTGCTCACCTTGAAGACCTTGAAGAGCCGCCAGTACCAAGGCTTCCTCCTCCACTTGCGGTAGTCCAAGGGGCTGAGGGCCGTGGCCAGGATGCGCAGGGAGCTCTCCCGGGAGGGCAGCAGGGGTCGGTACTCCTCCCCTGTGAGGGGCCACGGGGGCTCAGCAGCCTGGGGGGCTCTCTGTGCCCCCCAGCCCCTTCGGTGTGGGGCTGCAGTTCCCTGGGTGCGTCCCCAGGGAGATCCCTCTGCCCCAGGGTGGCACTCGGCCATGGCCACCCCACAGGCTCAGTGCCACACGGGACCCCGAGGGTGGAGCAGAGCCCACAGGGATAAACGCACCGTAGTCCCCACTGCTCGAGCTGGAGGGCTCCGGCTCTTCCACGTCTGTCGGCATCTCTGGGGGGAAGAGGAGCGCACAGGGGCAGTGGAAGGGGACCCCAACACGCCGGGGGTCCCATCCCAGCCCGGCAGCCCTTACCTGGCTCCCAGGCTCCGGGTGGGGCCAGCCCGTCCCCCCGCTGCCGCCGGTGAATCCAGGTGCAGAGCACCACGGTGAGCACGTAGAACACGTAGAGCCCCAGGTAGCCTGGGATGGGAGCGATGGGGGGGTCACCACACCCCCAGGATGATCCCATCACCCCCAGGCTGCTCCCACCACCCCCAAACCCCACAGCGCTCACCCAGAGCCTCTCCCAGCCGGATCCTGCCCAAGTAGAGGACCATGAAGGTGAGGAACACGGCCACCATGTAGAAGATGACGTCCCTGAGGAAGGGCCTGGAGGCGGCCGTGAAGGGCTTGACCAGGGCGATGCCCCCGGCCACCACCGTGGTCACGAACACACCGGCACCTGCCAACGCAATGGGACACGGGGACATCCCACAGCTCCAAATGACACCCCAAACACCCTGTCCCAAGCCAGCAGCTCCCCAGGAGCTGGCAGTGGGGTCCCCTTACCAAAGATGGCCCCAATAGCCAGCCCCGCTGTCCGGGGGTCAGAGAAAGCCACCACAGCACTGAAGACATCAGGTGCCCCATTTCCAAAGGCCAGGAAGGTGACACCATGGAGAGGAAACGTCAAGGAAAAGGCCTGGTGGCCTCCTCCCCGTGGGGACATGGGTGCTGTGCACTCCTGCCCAGTGCCAGCACATGACCACTTGTCCCTCTGTCACCTCTGGCTCGTGCTCCGAATTGGCTTCCCCTGGCACAGTGCCGAGGGGACACAGAGTGACCCTGTCACTGCCACCTCCCCTACCCTGTCCCCACATTTGATTTGCCAAGGATACTGCCACGTTGTGGGACAGCTTCAGGTTGGTGGAGATGGCTGATAAGTTGGGGCAGAAGCTGGAAGGGCAGAGGGAGACAGAGAGAGGTGATGGGGCTGCTTGGGGACCACAGCGCTCCTGGTCACTCTGGGGACAGTTCCCTCCTCTGCAGGGCCACTCACAACTTCTCTGCTGTCACACCGAGGATGATGAACAGGTACAGGAGCCAGAGAGCCTGCGAGGTCAGGGGTGGCACAGAGCAGGGTCAGTGGTGTCCCCACTCCGTGTTCCCAAGAGGAGCACCCCCAGCACCTCCCCATTCCTGTCCTTACGTAGAGGGTGACAGCCAGGGGAAGCAGCTGGGGCGGGAAGACACAGAAGACCCCATCGAGGTAGTCGAGGAAGCCCCCCTCGAGCCGGCAGTCGGGGTTGCTCCGGATGAAGTGGCACCACTCGGAGCTGTTGTGCTTCCGAACCTCCCAGCACTGCGGGGCACAGGGGAGGGCGCTTGGCCGGGCACTGAGTCCCATCCCCGCCCCAGCGCCCACCGCCCTCCTCGGGGGCTGCCGTGGGGTCCCCTGCCCCTCTGTGGGCTTGCTTTTTGTCATCCCTGCCTCGGTTTCCCCATCTGTGCTACCTGCGCGTGGATCAAGGGCTGTGCCAGGGCCAGCGGGGGTGGAAACCCTTGTCCCCACCCCATCCCTGTCCCCACACAGCCCACACCCACCCCCGGCCATGGGAAGGCGCCGGCCTGGCAAGCGTTCCGGAGGAGAACACCAGCAGCGGAGGAAATCCTGGTGAGATCCCCGCTGCGATGGCGGGGACAGGGGAAGCAGGGACGGGACCCCATCGCCCCGGCAGCGCCCAAATCCCTCCCGGCGTTCCCACGAGCCCCACCGCAGCCCCCAGACTTACATCCAGGCCCCGTCCGTGGCTCAGAGCATCCTCCCCGGCAGGGACCGTGTCCAGCAGCAGCGGGGTCCCGGCTGGCAGTGCCCCGGCCAGGCTGAGCACCCCGGCCAGCCCCGCGGTCCCCATGGTGGGGACAGCCCCGGGGGTCACTTACCGCCGGCAGCAGCCCCTGAGGGGAGAGAGCGGGGGCTGCCCCCGGACCCCCATCCCGCGCTCCCCGGGCGGGGCGAGGAAGGGTTAAAAATTAATAATAAAAATGGAAATTAAAATTAATGGAAAAAAGAAAAGGATAAAAAGCAGAGCCCCCCGCGGGCAGGCTGAGCCTCCGCCGCCGCGCCACGTCCCCGCCGGGGGGCTCAGCCCCGGGGCCACCCCGAGCGGAGGGAATGGGGAGGGGGGGATGGCACCCACAGCCCACGGAGGAGCAGGGGGCACCCCCGAGGGCAGGGAGGGGACAGCGAGGCCGCGGTGCGGGTGGGGACGGGGACTGCGCTGGGCTGGGGGATGCCGGGCGGGGATGTGGGGGTGGCTGGGGGCGGCCCGGGACCCCACCCGCGGCGCGCACCCACCGTGTCGGCGCGGCCCCGCTGCCGTGCGCGGGCAGC
>VZRL01002565.1:1364529-1381644 GCA_013397895.1 Origma solitaria | reverse complement strand
TCCGCCCTTAAAGCGACAGCGACACTTGCCCGCGCGGCCGGCGGGGTGGCTGCGGAGAGAGGACGCACGCGGCTCTCTGCCCCGTCCGGTCCCTCTCAGGCCGGGGCACACACCTTGGGCGCTGTGCTCAGCCCTTTGGGTGACCCTCTGAGCCCGGGCGAGCTCGCCGCAGGCACGGCCGGGGCTGGTGTCCCGTGGTGGGGTAGCCCCGGGCACCGGCGCTGCACAGCCCCCCGTGCCGGTGGCCCCAGACCCCGCAGAGGGGCCGAGGCTGCTGCTGGTGCCCCTCTCCGCAGCGGTGTCCCCAGTTCCAGGACACTCCGGCCTCAGCGCCGCCCCGTGCGAGCCCCTGTGCCCTGTTTGTGGGGTGCAGGTCGGCCCCCATGGCCGGAGCCCCAAGATCCTGATGGCATTCAGAGGTCCATTTCCCACCCTGGGCAGTTTCTCCCCGAAGTTGCATTCTGCCCTTCTCCACGGATGGGGGGAAAGGAAGAAAAGTAAAAAATAAAGGCAGTGCCCAGCTGTGTGGGTGTCCCCCAGGATCCAGGGTCCCCTCCAATACCCGAAGGCTGGTGGCACCCGCCGGATGCAGGTCCTTGCCCTGCCAGGAGACCCTGCTGGGACATTGCTGTTTTCTCGACCGGTTTTTCTGGTTTTAGGCCAAATTTGGGTGTTTGCCACATGGCGTGGGTCCCTGTGCATCTGCCTTGGTTTCTGCACCCACGAGTGGCCGGCTCCGGGTGCCCGGGGTGGTCTCAGAGCGCGGGAGCGGGGTGGGCGCTGGACAATGCTGGAAAATGAACCAGCAGCAACTGGGAGCTGCTGGGGTGTGCTGGGCTCCACCTACGGTGCCTTCGGGGCGCTGCCCTGCCCAGAACAGGACAGGGCATGTGGCACCTGTTCCGCCTCCATGGGGAGACTCTCCAGGGTGACTGTGCACCGCACCGTGACTCTGCCGTGCGGAACGGGTGTCCAAGCCCTCAGCGCCTGCCACCCCCCGGGACACCCGGGCTGGAGGGGGACTTTGCCCGCCTGATGAGGAGGAGGAGGAGCGGACGGTAGTAAACAGGCGCCGGCCGGGGTTGCACAAGGCCGGGGCTGCCGCGGGGCTGGGGCCCAAAGGCAGGCACCAGCACCTCGTGTGTTCCCCCTGCCCCGAACACGGGGACACGCCGGGGGCTGGGGTGCCCACCCGGGGGGCCCACGCGTGTTCCCCAAGGGCGGGCACGGCTGGGGCGGGGAGAGAGAGAACCTGCGCACATCTCCCGTGGGCGTGGCGCTGGGAGGGGTGACATGGGAACGTGGATATGAGCGTGGGATCGTGGGGCAGCATGGGGGACATACGGGGTGTTGGGGGGGACACGGGTTCCCACGGCGGCAGAGCGGGCGGGGGCGTGGCCACTCGCTAAGCCACGCCCCATTCACGCCCCGCCCTCGCTGTTCATGGGCGGCCGTGCCTTTGAGGGCGTGGCCACACTAAAGCTCCGCCCCCAACAAGGCCTCCCCATTCATAGGCGATAGTCCCGCTGGGGGCGTGGCCACGCTAGCGCCCCGCCCCCAACCTCCACCCCGCCCTATAGTACAAGGGCGGCTCCGCTGGGGGCGTGGCCCCTCCAGGCCCCGCCCCCAACCCGCCCCGTTCGCATACGGCGGTGCTGCCGGGGGCGTGGCCTCCCATGGCCCCGCCCCTCGGTGTCCCCGCCATGGCGGCCCCGCGGGCGCTGCTGGTGGCCTCGCTCCTGTCCCCGCTCCTGTCCCCGCTCCTGTCCCCGCTCCTGTCCCCGCTCCTCTCCGCCGTCCCGGCCGGCGCAGCCCCGTCCCCGGTGCCCCGCAATGTCTCCGTGCTGCTGGAGCCGGGCTCCGAGCGGCTGCGCGTCCTCCCCGGCCGCCACCCCGCCGCCGTCGCCTGGGCCAGCCTCGATGACCGCATCCCCCACGTCGGGTAGGGACGGGGCGGGGCGGGACGGGCTGAGCCCCGCGGGACGGGACGGGACGGGACGGGACGGGACGGGACGGGGGTAGCACGGAGCCGGGAGGGGATGCGGTGGCGGGGGTTGCCCCAGCCGGGGCGGCGCCTCGTCCCACCCGTGTCCGTGACCCCCGGGACCGTGTCCCCACAGCTGGGCCTTCCTGGAGGTGACCACCAACGCCTCGTACAATGACAGCCTGCAGGCCTACGCTGCCGGGCTGGCCGAGGCTGCTGTCACCGAGCAGGTAGGGGGGACCCCTCCAGAAATGGGGTCCGGGGGGAGGTGTCGTGGTCCCTCCCCTGGCTGACTGCCGCCGGTGACACCACGGCCGTGTCCCCCAGCTGATGTACATGCACTGGATGAACACCATGGTGGGCTACTGCGGCCCCTTCAAGTACGAGAGCGAGTACTGCCAGAAGCTCCGCAGCTACCTGGAGGCCAACCTGGCCTGGATGGAAGAGCAGATGGCCAAGGGGCAGGACCCCGAGTACTGGCACCAGGTGAGGATGGGTTCCCCCCACCCAGGGAACTCCTCTGTATCCTCCTGGGATAGCCGGGGCTTTAATCCGGAGGAGGGGACAGGGCAGGGAGATGTTCTGGCCGGGTTCCAGGTAGGATGACAGGGATGTAGTCATCCTCCTTCCTGGGCTGAGTAGAGGTGACTTGTGACTTTCTCCCCGCCAGAGCCTCATGTGCTGCCGTTGGGGTGCCCAGGGGGTGACTTTGTCACCCTTGGCCACGGGTGCTGAGTCGTGACCTTGGTGACAGTGACACTTCCCCCCATGCCTCTGCAGCGGCACTGAGACCCAGCTGATCTGCTCTGTCCTCTGGGAGAATGAGTCCCCCAAAACCTCTCAGCTTGCCTCCTCACAGGAGCCGGGTGCCAGCTCTGTCCCCTGTCCCCAGGTGCGCCTGGCCCTGCTGCAGCTGAAGGGGCTGGAGGACAGCTACAACGGGCGCCTGGACTTCCCCCGGGGCAGGATCACCCTGGCACCCTTCGGCTTCCTGTAAGCTCCTTCTCAGAGGTGCTGGCGAGTGGGGGCTGGCTGTCCCAGGGTTTGCTGTGGGGACAATTTCTGCATGTCCAGGAACAGCCAGTTCTGTTCCCAGTCCTCCTTGTCCACCTCTTTTGGGCGCTTGTCCTCTGCTGCTGGGGCAGGATGGAGCCAAGGCAGGTTCTCTACGGACCATGGGCTGGCTGGTGGGTTCCTCCTGCAGCCCCTGCCTCAGTTTCCCTACTGCTGTGCCCCGCCTTCTCTCCCTGCTCATGCTAGCAGGGTGCTCCCAGCACCAGTGCCTGCACTGGGCTGTGGTGGTGGAGATGGACAGACAGACAGCTCTGAAGGCTGGGGCGTCCTTCACCTGACATCTCCTATCTTGCTTCCCCCAGGCTGCTGCAGCTGGGGGGTGACCTGGAGGACCTGGAGTCTGCCCTGAACCGCTCCTCCCCGCAGCGTGTGCTGGGCTCAGGCTCCTGCTCTGCCCTCGTGAAGCTTCTGCCTGGCCACCGGGACCTGCTGGTGGCCCACGACACCTGGACCTCCTACCAGGCCATGCTGCGCATCATCAAGAAGTACACGCTGCCCTTCCGCGCCTCGGCTGGCGGTGCGTGGGCTGGGCTGGGGGGGCCACGCCTCACACCCCACTTCTGACCCCTCTGCATCCCCCTCCAGGCAAGTCTCAGATCCCTGGGAGCGTCCAGGTGTTCTCCTCCTACCCTGGCACCATTTTCTCCGTGGATGACTTCTACATCCTCAGCAGTGGATTGGTGAGTGAGCTTGGTCCTTGGAGCTCCCATCCCCAGGAGCTGTCTCCTCCATCGCTCCGTTCCCTGCAGGTAGCGCTGGAAACCACCATTGGGAACAACAACCCGGCCCTGTGGAAGTACCTGGACCCGCGTGGCAGCGTCCTGGAGTGGCTGAGGAACATCGTGGCCAACCGGCTGGCCCGCAGCGGGCCCGAGTGGGCTGCTGTGTTCCGACGGTTCAACAGCGGCACGTGAGTGGGGTGGGATGGGGCCTGGGAAGTGGTCCTGGAGAGGTGGGATCGGATGGAGGGTGCCCAGAGGTGCATGCCCTGTTCCCCATGCCAGGTACAACAACCAGTGGATGGTGGTGGACTACAATGCCTTCACTCCGGGCAGAGCGAGCCCGGTGCCGGGTGTGCTGACAGTGCTGGAGCAGATCCCGTGAGTGGCCCCGTTCGTCTGCCATCGCCTCTCCCATCCCTGTGGGTTGGGGAAAGCCCTGGGGGTCCTGCCTGCCCCAGTGGGTGCTCACAGGGTGATGGGGCGTGGCTGTGGCTGTGGCTAAAGGCTCTGGGGGTGCTGGTACAGAGGTGATGGGTGCCCCTGGCTGGGGTAGGGACCCCCAGGATGTGTTCCCCCCAGCCCAGCATGTCCCCCACTATCCCCTGTGGCTTCTTCCCCTCTGCTCTGAGCGATGCTCTTCCTCCCAGCGCAGGGGCCTGGTGGTGGTGGCCGATCAGACAGAGCTGCTGTACCAGCAGGGCTACTGGGCCAGCTACAACGTGCCGTGAGTGCCATCCCTGCCCCGTGGAGTGCCACTGCTGGCCTTGTCCCCCACCCTGCTCACTGGGTCCCCCCACTCCAGGTACTTTGAGGAGATCTTCAACGCCAGCGGGAACCTGGAGCTGGTGAGGAAATACGGCGACTGGTTCACCTATGACAAGAATCCTCGTGCCCAGATCTTCCGCCGCAACCAGACTCTGGTCCGTGACCTGGACTCCATGATCCGCCTGATGCGGTGTGTGCTGGGGACCCCCCAAACCCGGGTGTTGCACCACGGAATTTTCCGTGATCCATGGATTGTATTTTCCCGTGTCTTCACTGTGGCTCTCTCCTGGCCCTTCTGCAGGTCCAACAACTACCTGCAGGACCCCCTGTCACGGTGCAGGGGCTGTGACCCACCCCAAAACGCCGAGAACGCCATCTCCGCCCGCTCTGACCTCAACCCTTCCAACGGCACCTACCCCTTCCCTGCCCTGCGCCAGCGCTGCCACGGCGGCATCGACATGAAGGTGTGGGAGCCAGGCAGCCCTGGGGGGGCCCCTCTTGAGGGGTGCACCCCCCAGCAGCTCCCCCAGGCCGTGCAGCCCATTCCCGGTGCTGACTCGACCCCGTTTTGTGTTCCCATCTCCAGGTCACCTCCTCGGGCATGGTCCCCACCTTCGGGCTGGTGGCGGTCAGCGGCCCCGCGTGGGATGATGTCCCCCCGTTCCGCTGGAGCGCGTCCCCCTGCAGCTCCCTGCTCCACATGGGCCACCCCGACCTCTGGACCTTCCCCCCAGTCAAGGTCCACTGGGACTGAGCAGGCACTGCTGGGCTGGTCCCGTCCGTCTGTCCGTCCATCCGTGGGCGTCTGTCCCCTCTGGGGTGCAGCTGGGTGTGGGGGGTCTCAGCTCTGCAATGCACCAGCCCCCCCTGCTCTTTCTGCCTCTCAGGGGCATGGCTGTGCTGCACGAGGGGCTGTCCCCTTGTCCCCTCCCTGCCACAGGGCTCTCCAATCCCAGGACCTTTCCCTGGGAGCTGGTGCCTGGTTTGGGGGGGCTCTTCCCAGAAAAAGGGGGGTCCTGGGAGGCTGGGGCTCGCCCGTGGGGCAGAGAGGAGGGGTGTGAGCTGTTTTGGCTGTGGCAAATAAAGTGCTCTGTGCTGGTGGCTGTGCTTGGCTCTCTGCTGAGGTTCTCTGGTGGTGGTGTTAGGGTTGGGCTCACGCAGGGGTCTTGCCCCCTCCCCATTAACAGGGTGATCCCGCTGCTCTGCTGCTGGGAGGGTCTTTTGGGGTGCAGGCTGTGGAGGGCTCTCTGCTGCTGGAACGGGAGAGAGCCCCACTGCTCACCCCCCAGGAGTGGGAGACCATCCTCATCCCTTTTGTCTTCTCTCCTCCGGCACCTGTGTGCCCCCATCCCCAAAACCCGCGGTGCAAAATCCTCTTAGGCAGCTCCCTTGATCCGCTCTGCCTCGTTAGGAATAACGAGGTCATTACTGGGGGATTAATGAGCTGCGGCTCGGCAGCGCTTTGAAGGCGCCAGGTTCCCACCGGGGCTGGGGGCCCCTGGGGCTCCCCGGGGGCTGCGGGGGGGTGGGAGGCAGCGGGTCTGGGCTTTTGGGGTGCTGGCACCCCAAAATCTGGGATGAGTGCCCTGGGGAAGGTGTCCATACCCCACGGTGCTGGGATGGGTTGCAGGTAAGGTGGGTGTGGCAGAGCCTGTGTCCCCTGGTGTCCCCAGGATGGGGGGCTGCTTTTGGGGTCCCTGTGCCTCTATTTCCCCAAGTAGTTCACTGAGCGAGGAAGTAGCAAGGAGGAACAGGGCACAATGGAAATGCCGCAGTGTTGCCGATTCCCTTTTTTTATTTCCTTAAAAGTGGAAAAACAAACAAAAAGTTGTTAAATATCACCCCAGCTGCCACCAGTGTCACCCAGGGACCCTGGCCAAGGGAAGTGACCGGGTGACAGCCTGGCACTGCCTTCCCCAGGGCATGGATGGAGCCAAAGAGCAGGGAGGTGGGTGTGGGGTGCGAAAGGGTCAGGGTTAGGGTTACCCTAGAGCCCCCCAGGGCTGAGCTGAAATGTGTTGTCCTCCCAAAGGGGTCTCCCTGCAGGGGGGGCTCCTTGCACCCCTTCCCCAACTCCTGCCACTGTCCCATCCCCTGGGAAGTGGCTGCAGCCTCTCTGCCCATTGTCAGGTGGGGGGGTCGCTCCAAGGGCCCCAAGACGGACTGGAGCTGTGTCCCCCGATGCCTCCATTCCAGAAATCCTCCTCACCCTGCACGTCCCCAGCCCCCCGTGTCCCAAGAGCAGCGTGGCTCCGTGCTGACCCTGCCCGAGCTGTTACCTCCGAAGCCTAATGACGGTGTGGGATGTTTTGGGAAGGTTTGTTGTGGGATGTTTTGGGGATGGTTTGTTGTGGGATGTTTTGTGGATGCTTTGTTGCCACCAAAGAGCAGCTCCATCAGGAGCAGAGCTGTCCCGGAGCTCTCGCCCCTCTCGATGCCTGCCAGCAGTGGTTCCCTGGGGGCTGTTGCAGCACAATTTGGGTCAGGGGACTGAAATCCCATATTCTGGTTTCACTGCTGCCCACCTGGCAGTGGGGCAGAGTCGGGCACAGTGTGGGGTTCCCTGTTTGGCGTGTAGCAGTTCCAGTGCAGTGTCCCCTCCTTGGACTCCGTGTCCCCTCTGCTTCCAGGCTGCTCCATCTTGGCCAGAGGAGCAGAGGAGCCCTCTGCGGCTGCGGGGCTGGGAGCCAGGGCTGGACCTTCCTCCAGATCCCAACTCCTCGCTCCTCGCCTGCTGTGGACAGAACCAGCCCCTCCGAGCAGAGGTAGGACTTTGACCCCGGCGGTGTCACCGGGGCTGGGTGACAAGAAGGGGTCCGAGCGGGATGGAGGGGGCTCTGCCCACTTTGCCTGGGTGCTGCTGGCCCAGGCTCTCCAAGGGGTGCCCAACATCGCTAGATGAAGCTGGAGTGGCTCATTTTGGGGGGCTGCCCCAGCTGGAGGGGCTGAATTCCCCGGGGATGTGCAGCTTGGAGAGGATTCTGGGGTTGCCGTGGCGTGGGGGCTTGGCAGGGTGGGCAGAGGGGTGTGATGGCTCGTTTGGAGGATAAGGGGTGTCTTAGCTGGGGATTTGGGATGTGCAGGCTGCCCTGGCTACTCTGGGGGCAAAATCCTAAAATCTGCTAGTACACGGTTTTGGCTGGACCTGATAACATGCAGTGCAAACCCTTGAGGGCCCCCAAAACCATTCGGGAGCTGCCTCCCCTCTTCCCCCATCTCCCGGGAGCCCACATCCCATCTCCCGGGCATGTGAAAGCTGCTGGGACCTGGCTGGCCGGCCCACACGTGTTTGTCCCTCCGGGTCACCCGGCAGCGTGCCCGGCCATGGCAGGGCGCCTCCGGCAGCGCTCCAGCCCCGGGGCTGTAAAATCCGCCCAGTGCTGAGCAAACAGCCGGCCCGGGGCAATGTCTGACCCCTGCCCCTTGCCCTGCTGCGTGGCTCAGCGCGGGGACCTGGGGACAGCGGCACAGCCTCACCTGTCCCCGCTCTGTCCCGCAGGCTCGGCGGTGGGTGAGGACACGCAGCGAGGTCCTGTGGGACACCAGGTAATCGCCGCTCTGGGTTACAGGACAGGCTGTGACACTGGGGACACCGAGGGTGGGGACCGGGAGGATGGGGGGTGGGTGCACAGTCCGGCCCGGGGCTCTGCCAGGGAGAGCCCAGCGGTGCTGCTGCACCCGGAGATGGGAGGGAGCACTGGGGACAGCCCTGTCCCTCCCGAGGAGCTCCTGTGCTCCCCACCGAGCCAGGGATGGGCATCGGGGCTAAGGCGGGGACCCGTGGGGAGCAGCTGGTGACTCCACCGCGTCCCCCTGGCAGAGCATCCGTTGTCAGGCCATGGCAGCGCAGCCAGTCGGGGGCCAGAAGCCCTTCCACGTCGTGTCGCCCGTCCTGGAGAGCCTGCCCCTCTCCAAGGCCGCGGGCACCAAGGTCTTAATGAAGATGGAGAACGTCCAGCCCTCGGGCTCCTTCAAGATCCGGGGCATCGGGCACCTTTGCCAGGATGTGAGTGCGGGCACGGTGTGTGCAGGGGGCTGCTCCTGCCCTCATCGGGGCACGGCGCGGGGACAAAGCCATGCCCTTCCCTCTTTCTCTGCTGCCTTTCAGGCTGCCAGGAAGGGCTGCCATCACTTCGTCTGCTCCTCAGGTAACTCCATCCCGAGCTGGGGGGATGCTCCTGAGGGTTCTGGGAATGTACGGGGGGTCGAGCCCTGCCTGAGCCCCACTCTCCACAGGGGGGAACGCGGGGATGGCAGCGGCGTATGCAGCCAGGAAGCTGGGGCTGCCCATCACCGTGGTGGTCCCCAGCAGCAGCGGTCCCACCCCCGTGCGCAAACTGGAGGAACTGGGGGCGAAAGTCGAGGTCTATGGCAAGGTACCCCCGAAATCGGGGTCTGGGGGGTCCAGAAGGGGCTGAGCCTGACCTCAGCCTGCTTGTTGATGCTTGGCAAACCCCAAGCGACATCCCAAACTGTCCCACTCCTGCCCCCCCGGCATCACAGCAGGGGAATCCACACCTGTTCTGGTGTCCCCCAGCCCCGCAGTGACAAGGGACCCACCTGTCCCTGGGTTGTGAGGGCTCTATGGGGCCCTGCTGATCCCCTATTGCCCACCCCCCCCAGGTGTGGGATGATGCCAACAGGAGAGCCCAGGAGCTGGTTAAGACAGAGGGCTGGGTCGGCATCCATCCCTTCGACCACCCCTTGGTGTGGTGAGTGCCGCCAGGACTCAGCTCCTGCCCCCGCTCCCCTCCTCTGAGATCCGGGCTGGCTCGGGGTGCCCCCAGACCGCATCTGCCTGCCCCCTCACCCCGCAGGGAGGGTCACGCCAGCCTGGTCCGCGAGCTGAAGGACTCCCTGGAGGCCAAACCTGACGCGATAGTGGTGGCGGTGGGTGGCGGGGGGCTGCTGGCCGGGGTGGTGGCCGGCCTGCAGCAGGTGGGCTGGCAGGACGTGCCCGTCATCGCCGCCGAGACCCGAGGAGCTCACAGCTTCCACGAGACGCTCAAAGCCGGCCGGCTCGTCACCCTGCCCGACATCACCAGGTGAGCAGCCACGCGTGCGGCGAGCTGGCAGGGCTGGCCGCGGTGTCCTCCCTTGACCGCCTTGTCCCCTGCTGTCGCAGCGTGGCCACGTGCCTGGGAGCCAAGACGGTGACGGCGCGGGCGCTGGAGTGTGCCCGGGAGTGCCAGGTGATCTCGCAGGTGGTGGAGGACGCGGAGGCGGTGTGGGCTCTGGAGCAGTTCCTGGGTGAGCGGGGCTGGGGGGACACCGCCGCACCTCGGGGGCGGCTGGAGCCGGGGTGCCGGGGCAGCTCTGAGGGTGGTCCCAGCGCCCCCCTGCTCTGCTCCCCGCAGATGACGAGCGGATGCTGGTGGAGCCGGCGTGCGGGGCCCCCCTGGCCGTGCTCTACTCGGGGCGGCTGCAGCGGCTGCAGAGCGAGGGGCGCCTGCGGTCCCCGCTGGCCTCCGTGGTGGTCGTGGTGTGCGGTGGCAGCAACATCCACACGGCCCAGCTGCGGGCCCTGAAGAGCCAGCTGGGGATGGAGTGACCCCCGCCCCGAGGCAGGGGCTGTGACAGAGCCCGGCTGGCACCCTCCGCTTGCTTTCCTCCCAAAATAACCAAAATAAAGCCTGGGGACTCCTCGCGCAGGCTTTTCCAGCTCACAGCACCCGTGCGGGGATGCGGAAACTGAGGCACGGGGTTCCCACTGCAGGCAGGGATGGAGCCTGTGCTGGGGGCGGGACTGGGGTCCACACATCCCCCTTTTCCCCCGGGACTTGCCAGGTATCCTCCTCCGCACCCCTCAATCCTCCACGCCCTCCCCCTGCTCCTCCCCAGGCTGCTCGGGCTGCAGCTCCCCACCTCAATTAGCGAGCGCTCCCTCTCTGACTAATTACTTTGCTACTGTCTTTATGCATTATTATTCTAACGATTATTAATTATTACAATCCTCTCCCGTTCCTGCCACGCAGCCAGACGGGAACAACGCGCTTGTTACGGTGATATATCCACAGAGATCCCCGGTCGGGTTTAACACCTGCGGGCTCCGAGGTGCTCCAACACGTGTGAGGGGGTGTACCCCACTCTGGACACCCTAAGATCCCTTTTTCCCTGCATCCCACTCTTTTTCCCATCTCCCTTTCCTCCAGGCTTTCCTGCTGTGTCCCATTCCCAGCTGTAGTGCTGTGTTTGTTTTCAGCCCTTTGCTGTGGCGCCTCCTGGGGTTTTTATGTCCTCCCAATATTTCTCCCCGCTTCCTTCTTCCCATTCCCGGGGTCTTGCTCCTGCTGGTGCTTCCAGCCCTACCCGGTTCCCCTGCTGAACCCACCACCCCGTGATGTTGTGCGGGGAGAGAAGCGTTTTCCTGCCCTAAAAACCCTATCCTCCTCCTCCTCGCTTTTGGAGCAAAGCCGCAGGAGCAGGTCACCAACATCCCCCGCACAAAGCCCTTTCCCCCGACCCGGCCGCCAACCCCACAGAAACACCCTCCCTGCCTTCAGCCCCTCGGCCCTATACCTCCCACCGGCCAGGTGCTTCTTGGAGGCCAAACCCCCATAAATCAAAACTCTGCCGCTCCATCGTGAGCAATATCTTATGTAAAAAGGTGTTTCCAGGGAGCACCGAAGGCTGGAGAATCCTATTACGAGGCGCACTATTAATTATAAGGAGTCAGCCCAGCCTACTCCAGCTATTTTTTATCCCAGGTCCAAAACCTGATTACTTTCCACCTTCTGCAGACCTTCCCCTTCCAAATAAAAAAAAAAGGCAAAAAGGTCAGGGAAAAAAAAAAAAAAAGAAAGAATAGCATAGGTGTTTGCCCAACAGCTTTTAAACTGGAATTTATTCTGGGATTCTGCTCTGGGAAGGCCAGGGGAGTCAGGAGCTCACGGTGGCATTTCCTCAGCACAGTGCCATGGAAGGGTCATTGCTGGTGGTGACATGGGCAGGACTGTGGGATTTGGGGTGACTGCCGGGGCACCCCAACAGGGAGCTTTTCCCCCTCCTTGCCTCGATGAGGGAGCACTTGGGCTCTGGGTGTCCCTGGCAGGGCTGTGGGGGTGCTGCTTGTCTGTGGCACCCCTGTGCGGGCAGCTGGTGGAGGCTCGCCCATGGTCACCCTGTGGCTGGAGACAGGCAGGAATCCTGAGTGCTGGGGCTTTCCTGGGACCTCTGGGGTGACAGGGCCCCCGGGTTTGGCTCCTGCACCCAGCTCGGAGCTGCAGGGCCCAGCCACTAAACAGGATCATCCCTGCTCCCAGTGAGCCCCATCCTCCTGCGAGCCTCCAGCCTGGAAGATGGCAGCTTGGAGCACCATCCACAGCCCCTCCCGCAGCCTGTTCCCTCCAGCTCCCAGAGGTCGGGGGCCCAAGCTGCCTAAAAACAACCCTCAGCCTTGAATTTTTAAATAATAATGATAATAATAATATCACCCAGTGACTGACCTTGTGTTCCATTTTATACTCCTCAAAATGATGTCGGGAGGAGGTTGTTTTCCAACCCATAGCCCTGTCCTTATGGAAAGTCCCTGTTACCTGCTGCCACTGACAGCCTGGAAGCGCTGGAGCCAGGGGAGCAGCCAGCTGTGCTCCTGCCTCAGTTTCCTCACCTGTGAGAAGGGGAGAAGGTGCATTTTTCGGTGGATGAGGGGAGAGCAGTGTCCGTGCTGGCCCCAGCTCCTGGCTCAGGGCTCCCTCGGGGCTC
Organism: Origma solitaria; assembly: GCA_013397895.1. Classification (NCBI taxonomy): domain Eukaryota; kingdom Metazoa; phylum Chordata; class Aves; order Passeriformes; family Acanthizidae; genus Origma; species Origma solitaria. Next base: position 1,369,395 of record VZRL01002565.1, on the reverse strand, counting down.
GGCCTGGCTTGTTGGCCACCCCGTTATTAATGCCAGTAATGGTATAGGAAGGATAAATTCCACCACTTGAATGAACAGAGAAAATATGCAGAGAAGTGGCTGGCTTTCCATAAATCATCGGTGCTCCGTGCTACAACCGAGCCAGGACTTAAAATTCAGGTCAGGAGAGAGGGACTCTCGTAAGCCAGCGAGGGAAGGTAATTTATTCTGTTTATATCGTTTTACTGCAAGACAAGGGGGGGTGGGGGCGCAAAGCTCTGCCATGATTTTGCATTTTAAATATTAGTTCAGAGCTGAAGCCTTCCTGGGACTTTTTGTGTCTCAGAGAGCGAGGGGCAGAAAGCAGGAGAGGAGGGGAGTGAGCTGGGGTGCTGGGGAGGACCCCCCCAGCAGTATCCCCAGGGAAAACGGGGCAAAAGCTGCCGATGGCATCAATGAACCCCCCCCGGGGACGTCCCCTCGGTGTCCCCCTCTAGCTAGCCCCTAAGGCTGCCCTGGGAGGGTCTTGGGTACCCCCCAGGAGAAAGAAATTGTGCATTGAGCTGTGTGCTGTGGGGAAAGGGGCTGAGATGGGGAATGTGCCCTTTCCCAGTGCCGGAGAGCTGTGGGAATGGGGGAAATGGGGAGGGCTGGGGTTCCAGGTGGGCGATGCAGCAGCATCACCTGGTACAGGTGAACTTCACTCACCCAGGGGAGGGGCGAGGGCTACTCCCCCTGACCCCACGCAGGGCTGGGGGGCAGTGGGGGAGCCCGGCCAGCAGCTCTCATGGTTTTGTGTTAAAACAAATTAAAATAAAGTAAAATGAAAGGGACCAGGTGACCGAACAGTAGGTAACTAAAAGGTTTTTTATTCACATTGAACAACAAGAGCCATTCACACTAACAGCCTCCGCAAGAGGCAGCGGGGACAGGAAACCCACGACGCTTTCAGAAAACAACTTTTTTTCTTTCCTTTTCCATTCTCCTTCCTTTTATTCCCCCCCTCTCTCTATCCTCTCACCCCCCTCCCCGGTGCCATCCCCTCCCTGCCTTCAAAATAGAAAAATTCGGAGCCTCCGATGACTAAAGTACAATAAATAATCAGTAAACACAAAAACATACTTTATTTGTTTCTCCTTTATACAAAATAAAGAAACTAGAAGCAAAAACTATAATACATCCTTAAATTGGCGGAGCCTCTGGGAATCGTTGGGGTGGGACTCGGCGTCGAGGCTCGGGTGAAATTTCTGCTGTTGTAGATGGGGTGGTTTAGTTCTGGGGTTTATTGTTTGTTTGGGTTTTTATTTTGTTGTTGTGTTTTTCCTGTTTCTGCCTCTTTCTGGAGTCTTTCCCACCATGTGGGAGCCCAATCTCGCCGGGCACTGGGGCAGCCCCGGGCCTGGCCCCGCACAGCCCCCTGCTCCTCCCCATCGCCAAAACCCGGGTCCGAACCCACCTTCTCCTCGGGGACAAAACGGGAACAATAAAAATAAGGGCAAGGAGGAGCCGGGGGGAGGGGGGGATTTTATTCCTGCTATTCCCCATTCCCCTCCGTCCTGTGGTAGGGGATAATTAAAAAGGATGCTAATTAGCAGGGGGCAGCCCTGCCCCAGCCCCCCCTCCCCCGGTGCCGCCGGGGCGGTGGGACCTGTGTCCAGGCGAGTTCAGCTTTGGTCCGAGAGGCGCTGGTCCCGATTCCGGCGGGGTCTTCAGGGCTGGGCACCTTTCCTTGTCCCCCCCAAGTGTCGGGGGGAAGGTGCCGGGAGGGGGGAGGTAGCGGGGCGGCCCCGAGGTCCCGGGGGGGCGGTGATGGGGAGNCACACCGCCGCCTCGCTGAGCTCCGGGTTGGGGTGCGACAGAGCCCCGCTGTAGCCGCTATTGCTGGACATGGAGAAGGGCGGGCTGGGCCCCCCGCTGAAGACCTCCCCCGGGATGGGGTGCAGCGAGCCGGTCATCCCCGGCTCGGGGCTGGGGGTGTCGGGGTGCGAGATCATATCCGTGTACCTTTGGTTTTCTGAGGAGTGGTGTCCGCTTAGGGGGGGCTCCAAGGGTCCCAGGGGTGTGGAGCCGGGTCCTGAGTTCTGAAGGTAGCTGGAGTCGGCCGGGGACTGGGCTTGGGAGGGCGGCCCGTGGGGGAAAAAGTCATAGTTGCCTCCCGGCCCGTAGTAGTCACCTTGGTAATCTGTGGGAAGGGGTGGAAAAAGGATGGATCTGATCTGGGGATAAAAACTTCCCGAAATCCCGCTGCACCTCAAACCGGCCCCGAGCTGTCCCCTCCAGCACGCTCCGCCGGCTCCCAAAGGGGGATGTGGGAATTTGAGTCCAGCCTAAGAGAAATAAGCCCGTCCTAAGGGCTGCGCTCTCTCTGCCCAGCCTGGAGTGAGGGAGGGCAAGGAAGCCGGGGCTGGGAGGGCTGAGGGGGCCGGGAAAATGGGCTCAATTTAGGGCTTAATTAATGGGGGGGAAAGAATATATATATATAGAGGTATATGTAAAAAAGGAGTGGGGAAAAGATAGCTGTAAAAGAAATGGGGAAAATGAAATATATAAGGGGGAAATATATATAATGGAAAAATATATATACACAATGGGGAAATTATATAAAATAGAAAAAATACATATATATATGTATAAAATGGAGAGAAATGTATACAATAGGGAAATTATATATGTGTTTAAGCAGCGTGGAAGGGATCTAGAAACTAACTGCAGGGCAACAAGGGGTGCGTGCAGAGCCCCTGGTCAGATGGGAGGCTTTGAAAATGCAGCTTTTGGGGGGGCTCTGCGGGGAGCTGGGGACGAGGGGAGGCGCGGGGCCGCCCCGCTGCGCCCATCCCGTCCCGTCGGGGCAGCGGGGGGGCGGCACTGACCTTCCATGTGCTGCGGGCCCGGGAGGTAATTGGAACAAATGCGGCCTGAAAGGGGGACAAAAGCCCCGCAGCTGGGGCTTTGTTCGCGGGAGAGGGGCCCCGCAATGCCGGGGGGGCGTGGGGGTGCGTGGACCCGGCTGTGCGTGTGCGCGGCTGAGGGCACGCATGTGTGCGCGGGCGGGGGAAAGGGGGAAAAGCCGCGGAGGAGAGGGATATGAGGAACAAAGGAGCAGAGCGGGCACGGGGCAGGCGGTCCCTCACCTCCGTAGTAGGTGTAGGGCGTGGAGCCGAGCATCTCGGACTCGTCGAGGCGGCCGCCGAGGGGCCGCATCCTGCGGGGGCTGCGGAAGACCGCGTGCCGGCGGGCGCCCAGCGCGCTCAGCTGCTTCATCCGCCGCTCCTTCGACCGACGGTTCTGGAACCACACCTGTGGCCAGGCTGCTGTCAGTGCCCACCGCGGGTGACCCCTCTGGGTCAGCCGCATCCCACCCCCCAAAGTCTGGGCAGGGAAAGGGTTGGAAATCTTGCACCCACCTGGGTGTTTTTAATGACACCGACCCCCCCTTCCTGCTGCCGATACCTCAAAAAGTGCATGAGGACACGCACCTCACAAATAACCGGGTTATTAATTAAAATCCTGCCCCTCCTTCCCCCGGCTGCATCCCCACATGCACATCCTCAGCCTCTCTGCCCCTGCAGCTGGGAAATACAGGAGGGGGGGATTTCCCCTGCGGATAGGGGAAAGAAGGGATCAAACGCGGGAAGGAAAAAGGCGATAGGAGTCTGGATGATGGCAGAAGCAGGCAGAAAGCGGGGAGTGGGGGGATGAGCACCTGCGGCAGCAGGCAGGTAGTCAGAACAGCCGGCGGTGAGGATGGGAATAAAAGGGAAAGGGGAGACGTGGCCGCCTCTCCACGGGCATTGCCTCATCCGAACCGCACGCCTCAGCAGCCTGGTGGGGCGTGGGGATTATTGTCTCGTTCCCCCCGGGATGGGGCAGCTCAGGGGGACGAGCACAGCACTCTCCTGCGGGACTTGTGCTCCCCTCTGCCGGGAGCCGGGAATCGCAGCTCGGCTAGCGGCAAAGCCGGAGAGTCCTCCCCTATTAATGCCTCTATTAAAGTCCATTAATCCCTACATTTCCGCAGGGATTTTCTTCACGGGGGCAGTGCGGTGAGGAAGCGCCGGCTGCCTGCAGAGCGCGATGGATGCTCCTCGATTCCACAACGCTGGAGCATCCATCTCCCGGCGCGCCGGGGAACCGCTCGGCCCCGCGGAAAGCCAGGCGACCTCATGCTCTGGGAATGGTTTTCATCCCTTCCCATGGGCTGCGGGATCCCCGCTCACCCACGGGAGCGCGGGGGGGCCTGAGGTGATGCTGGCGGGCGACAAACGGGGTTCGCCTGTCCCCATTCCTTGAGGGACCAACCTCGTTGTCCCAACCCCTTCCCGGCACCTGGGGGAGACTGTCACCGCCTTAAACTCTCTGGGCTCCTTCCAGGACCCCCTCTCCTCCCTCCCGGTGGGCAGGGGCTGTCCTACCTGGATGACTCTCATGTTGAGGCCGGTCTCCTGGGCCAGCTGCTCTCGGATGTGGCGGGTGGGTTTGGGGGTGGCGGCGAAGGCAGCTTTGAGGGTCTCCAGCTGCTTGGCTTTAATGGTGGTGCGGGGCCCCCTCCGCTTGGTGCCCGAGTTCTGCTCCTCGTTCTCGTTGTTGGTGGTCTCCTTGTCCGAGGAGGTCGAGTTGTCCGTTTCCTTCGTGTCGTCCTGCATGGGGTCCTGGAGATCCGGGGACAAACTCCTGTCTGTACATGAGGACACTGTAAAGGAGACCCAGAGAGGAAAGGGAGGGGGTGGATGACTTGGGGGAGAGATTGACCCCCTCTCCTCTGCCCTCCCCGGCCCACCCGGCCCGGCTGCTTTCCGGGGGAGGGGTTGGGGGGTGCTGGAGAGCAGCAAGGGGTGCAGACACTTCTGCCCCCCTGGTTCCCCTGAAGCATCAGCCCCCCAACACCAC
>VZRL01002565.1:1341772-1355793 GCA_013397895.1 Origma solitaria | reverse complement strand
GCGCCCCAAAGCCACGCGGAGCCAAGTGGACCGTCAAGAGCGGGGGACAGCTCCACGGAGGGGTGAGTGGGCTGATTTCAGGGGCCGGTGATGGGGGAAAGCGGAGCAGGAACACCGCTCCCTCCCTTCCCCGTCCCGAGTGGAAGAAGAGTCCCGCGCCAGGACGGAGCGGACACATCCCGGCTGAGCCCCGGGATGGAGCAGCCCTGCTGGGATCGCAGCCCCGAGCAGCGCCGGTCCGGCCGAGTCGCCGAGCCCTGCCTGGTCCCGGCCCCGCCGTGTCCCCTCGGTGTCCCCCGTGTCCTTCCGGCGCCGCGGAGCTCTCCAGGGTGCTGAACCGCGCGGCCCCGCCGGGCCCGGCCGCCCCCAGCCGCGTCCCCCGCCTCGTCCTGCGGGCAGCTGGCACTGCTGCCCCCGCCACCCTCCCCTATTCTCCACCGCCTTCGTCCTCTCTACCTCTGTCTTCCCCTCTCTGTTTCTTTTTTTTTTTGTTGTTTGTTTGGTTTGGTTTTTTTCCCTCGGTTTTCCCTTTTTCCCTTTTTGTTTTCTCCTTTTTTCATTATATTCTTTCTGGTTTTCTGTAGTTCTCTGTTTTTCTGTGTTTTTCCTCTCCCGTTTTTCCCTTCAATTTCCTTTTTTGTTTTTCTCCTTTTTTTGGTCTGTTTTTCTCAAATTTTTCTATGTCTTTCTCTCTCTTTTTTTTATTCTGTTTCTCTCCTTTTGTTTTCTCCCCCGATTTCATAATTTTATTTTTATTCCTCTCCTTTTCTTTTTCTCTTCCCAATTATTTTTCTTTTTCTTCTCTCGATTTTCCCTCTCTTCCTCTTTCTTTCTTTCTCTCTCCCCACACCCTCTGCCGCTCCATTTTTCGTTTCCTCCTCTCGTTTCACACACATTCCCTTCCGAGCTCTCTGTCTCTCTCTCTTTTCCTCTCACTCCCCGTTTCCCTTCTCCCACAGAAAACCGCCTCGGCCAGAAAGACCGGAGATTTTGCCAACACCACCCCAGAATTATCAGACACCCACCGGGCCCCCTCCACCCCCAGTCCTTCATCCCCCGAGGGGAGCGGGGCTGTGCTGCCCAGGACCCCGCTGGCTCCTGGGGCCCGGCGGGATCTCAGCTCGGTTTTTTTTTACTTTACAGCGATTAAAAACGACCCCAAAAAGCCGGTGCCTGCCGGGAGGGGAGCCCCATGGGGGCCTGGAAAATGAAGTGGCGAACCCCGAGTGGCACGGAGAGGCGACGCTCGGGCATTTGTGCAAACGCTGCTGTCCTTACACACTCATTGCACCCCCGGGACAGCGAGCAGGGGAGGCCTGCGGGGTGTCTCCAGCACAGCTGGCCGGGGAAGGGCTTGGGGTGTCCCCCTTCCCTCCCGCCCCGCTCTTTGTCTGCCTCACCCTCTCCGCCGCCCTCCCCGCGCATTCCCCGCATTCCTTCGTGCCTGCCCACGTGTGTGCGCGGGCCCCGCTCCCCGCACCCTCAAATCCCCGCTCCCCCAAATCCCCGCTCCCCACACCTCCGCGGCTCGGAGGCACATCTGTGCCACGCTACACACAAAACTGGCTCTTGCACATGCACATTTTCCCTGCAACACCCATCGCCGTGGCCCTGCCTTCTCTGACGTACCCAGGCTCCGGGGGAGCTGAACCATCCCTCAGCCCCAGCTTTTCATAGCGGGGGATGAGGTTTTTCTCTCTGTGCGGGTCAGCGGGGAGAGCCCTTCCTGGGGCTGTCCTGGGGCCGGGAATGGGGCTGAGGGTTTGGCCTGGATCCCTCCCAACACCCGTTTCACACCCTGGGTGAGAAGCGCCTCGTGTTGGGCAGGGATGGGATAATTCCTCCTTTGCCTCAGGGAATGGGAAGATTTCATGGAACCTCTCTAACCTCATCAGCTGCCTAATGTGCGGCTGTGCTGGGTGTGCCCGGACTGTCACTGTCACCTGGGCACAGGGCCGCACGGCTTTCCGTCACCTGCATTCCCCTCTCCTCCATCCGCACTTCCTTGTACTGACAAGTCCCCGCTGGAAATGCACACCTTAATGCAAATGCACTCTTAATCGCAATCAGGACCACGGAAACAGCTGCACCTTCTCTGACTGAGGGGGTATCCCATTGATATGGGATATCTTGAGTTTCCGGGGTGTCCAGAAGTGAAGATCCAGCAGCAGGGTGCTGTGTGGGGCCATGGAGGGTTTAAAGGGGAACAGAGTCCCTGGGGACTTGGGAAGTTGTTGGTTCCTTTCAATTTTTTATCTTTTAATATTTATGATAGTTTTTAAAAAGAAGTATAATAGCAGGGAAAAAACAAGCAGAAGGGGAATATAGGTTTGGCCTTTCCATTGGAAACAACTCCTCACAAAGGGAGATAGGGATGGTCAGGCATCAGTCCAGCCTGGGTGAGTCCTAAAGCAGGGTCAGCCTTAACCCTTGCAGTGCCCGGGTGATGACAAAGTCCCCTTGTCCCCTGCACCGGGACTGACTGGGCAATTGGAATAACGAGCGTTCAAACAGTTGAGGAATTGCTGGATGATGTGCTGATGTCCTGAATCCCTGGAAAGAAATGGGCAGATTCCCATGTGGGCTCATGCCTGCATGGCAAGGGAGCCTGGGCAGGGAATTTGGGCAAGGCTGATCCTAATTTTGAGAAGACAAGGTATGTGTATGTATATACATGAATATGAAGATATTTCACACGGGTGTGGGGTGCAAACTTTCCCCTGACCCCACACCCAGAGTGCCTCTCTCCACTCGCACATCTGCACACGGCTCGTGGGTGAGGAGGGAGCGGGGCTGGGGTGGGCTCCTGTTCTCCCTGTGCCCCCACAATCCCAAGCCAAGGCTGCAATTAAAGAGGCCATTTTCCCCTTGCAGGATCTGAACCAGATTCTGCCCTTGAAAGCTGGGGGATATTAAATCCAGCAGAGGCAGGCTCAGGTCTTTGGCTCTCGAATGCTTGGTACAACTTCTCTGGACTTCAGCAGGGACAGAGCTGGGAGCAGTCCCTGGTCTTGGCCCTAATTTCTTTGTGTTGATGCGTGAGAGGAGATTAACGGGGAGAGCACCTCTGAACTCCTTGGGCACTCCTCACTCAGCTTCTCTCTTTGTTTCCCCTCACATCCCCATCCCTCACCCTGGGCAAACCAAGCTGCAAACTGCAGGCACCAGTCCTGCCGTGGGCCTGGTAGTACAATTCCTTTATTTTTTTTTTCCCCTCCCCTCTAGAAACATAAGGGATAAACAATAATTTCAAAGAAGCCAAAGCTTCCCGCTGGAGAAGCCAACAGGGACCTGCAGCAGAGTCCTGGTCCGGTGTGGCAGTGACACTGATTCCATCTGACACCTGGGTGTCTCCAAAGCCATCACATTGTGTGCCGCAAATGTATATTAACATTAGTATGCATTGGCACAATATGGATCCATTATTCCAAATGCTTTTGAGAACTAGGTGCTGCATAGGAGCAGCTGCTGCTTTTTAAGCCTCAGAGCATCAATAGATTCATAGATTTTCGGGCCAGAAGGGACCCCGACGAGCGTGGAGCCTGACCTCCCACGGAGTGGGAGCTGTGGGTAATTTCTGCATCCTGCCCCACGACTTGTGGGCAGGCAGCAGCCTCCCCTGCGGCTGAGGCTGCTCGTGAGGAGAGAGTTGATGCCTCCCTCTGTAAATTTGTTCCCTTGTTTTATCACTCTCCTCGTTAATCCTGAAAGGGCAGATTTCAATTTCAAAGCTTGGCTCGTGTGGATGAGCTTTCCACCTCTTGGATTCCCTCTTCTGTATAAAAAAAAAGACATTTTCCCCATTTTGTTGAAGTAGCAGTGATGCTGGAGAAAAGAGAGAAAAAAAAAAATCAATGTCCTGGAATGTCATCTGGAAAAAGGATTGGTACTTCTTATGGGTGGAAATTGTACCTGGCAAGTGTTCAAATTTTGGGTGATTCCCTGACTGTAAGCACTTCAGCTTTAGTCTTTGTTTAAAAAAAATAAATCTGTATAAACGCATTTTGCAGAGAGGGGTGATGCTGTAGGACATTGTGTTTATAGTGCTTCCAGAAAATGAAAGAAAAGAGAGAATGAAAATCCACTAAATCAACGAAATAAAAAGAGCTGAAAGTCCTATATTATGGTCACAACGATTCTTCAAATAAACACTTCCTGGGTGACAGCTGAAGATGGGTAATTATCATTCAAACCACCTCTGATCCCCAAATCCCTGGCAAAACCTTGCTGCTAAGTGAGCCAGGATCAGATGCTGAGTTTGCCTTTCTGTGGGGGCTTGTCCCTTTGGTTCCCTTCTCTTCCCCTCATTTTGGGGACAGCAGCTCTGTCCCACATTGCCTTCCCATCCTGATAAGGGTGGGGTGCCAGCCCCAAAACACAGCAGCTCCCCAGCCTGTCTGGAAATCCCCTGATGTGGACACACCTGTGTCCAACCACAGCTCCAATTTCAAAGCAGAAACCAGCTGAAGGTGGACGTTTTCCAGGAATATCACCCTGTGTTCGCTGCTGGACATGTGGGAGAGGAAGGATTAGCTCATGGGTTGGTTTGAAAGGCAATATCCAGCAGGAAAATGAGAATAATTTGGTGGTCTCCATGAGGAGTCTTGAGTGGAAGAATGCTGTGAGCCAAAGTCACCTGAGAGCCATGGGGGAAGGCACAACCTCAGCATTGGGGTGTCAGGAGTCCAGACAGGGGTGGGATACAGGGATGGGACAAATTCCCTGGGCTGTCCAGGACTTGGGGGAGTGCCTCAGGGACTGGGATGGGGAGCTGAGGGGTGGCCTGGTGGCTACAAGCCAAGGGATCTTTCCTGTGCCCCCACTTGGGGTAACTCCCAGCTCCCTCCCCATGCAGGGCTGCTTTAGGACTCCCAGAGGAATGTCTTGGCTGACCTCAGGAGTTTTTGCCTCCATCCTGAGGTTATGGGATGTCTTTGGCAGCATTTATAAGCAGAGAGTGGGGCACCAACATGAAACCAAACCTCCTTTGGTGCCTTCAGGTGAAGGTGGGAGAAGCAAGATTTCAGACAAACGGTGCTTCTTGCAAGGAGTCATCTCCAGAACTCCTCACTGCAGGAGTTGAGGGGATTGAGAGGGAGCTGGGTAGGCTCTTAGGAGAGCAGTTCCTGGAGGATGTTAATGCTGAGCCCACAGCTGATTGCCCAGAGCATCCTCAGGAACTGCTATCCTGTCTCCCGGGAGCAGCTGTGGGAGGAATGTCCTCTCCTCGGCCAGAATGTGGCTGCCCCTCTGTCCTTGGTGGGTGTTTGTTGTTCTCCAGCTCAGTGTTTTCTCCTGATCTGAGAAAGTGAGGAGCAACTCTGCTCCTGGAAAGGAGGTCTCTGGGATAACTCCTCCTACTCCACCTGGCATGGACAGTTTCCTTCTTGGCTGCCAGGCTGAATCCTCGTTTGCCTTTTCTCTTCCGCTGCTCAGTTCATATCGGAGCAGACACATCCCTCACCTCACCTGTGCTCTGACAATGAGGAGAGGAAATGAAAAAAAGATTATTTAGTATAATTTTTTTCCCCTACTATGAGACGTTTCATGTAGGAAACACTTTCAAAGAAAAGGGATGAATCATGCAGCCACAGAAATTAGAGATGGAAAAGACCTTTTAGGTCAGCCAGTCCATTTTCCTGTGAATGCAGAGAAGCTTCTGAGTACAGTTAGATTTTTTCAAGGACTTTGTCCAGTCTAAACCAACTTTTGCAAGAAAGTTTCAACTTAAATCCATTCCAAAGCAGCTCTAGCTGGCAGAGGTGTGGTCTTCAGGTGAGTGGGATCTGAATGCTCCTAAACTTTCAAGGGAGGCGTGAACATCTGCAGAGCTTTCCTGAGGAGAAGCTGCAGAGCTGAGCACATGGAGCAGCCAGGAGATCATCTGGTCCAAGCTCTCTGCTCCAGCAGGGTCACTCCAGAGCACATGGCACAGGATTGTGTCCAGAGGGGCCTGGAACATCCCCAGTGGAGGTGACTCCACACCCCCTCTGGGCAGTCTGTTCCAGTGCTCTGTCACAGGGGAGAAGCTCTCCCTCATGTTCAGAAGGAACTTCCTGGGCATCAATCCCTGCCCGTCCCTCTTGTCCTATCGCTTGGCACTGCCAAGAAGAGCCTGGTCCATGCTCAGCCTCCCTCCCTGCAGATGTTTCACTGCTCCTCAGTTTCCCTTTGCTGTTTTGGGAGCCTGGGCTGGCACAACCCATGCTATGAATGGCAAAGCAACCATTCCCACCCCAGGCTCTGAATTCAGCATCCCAGGCCACCTTCCGAGCCGTGGAAAACCTCCCTGGAGCTCAAACCACAATTAACTAACAATACAGCCGGAATTAAAAGGGAAAAGAGCCGCTCAGACATTTCAGCTCCGAGTGGAGTCACTTCCCACAAGGCCTGGGGGCTGAGCATTCCCAGGCAGCTCCTCCTGCTCCCAGCCTAGGTGGGAGCAATGGGGGGACACCTGTGCCCCATCCAGGTCCCACAGGAAGCCGCTGCCTTCCTCCCAGGGAAGGAAGAGGGAGGCAGGAAAGTAGGGAAGGGGAGGTGACTTCATAACCATGTTGATGTTCAGAGGAAGCTCCCCAGCCCAGGGATTTGCTGTTGAACACAGACTTCTGGCCATGTGAACTTTCACTCAGTGACTCTGCAAATCCTTATACTTACCTTTTTTGGGGGTGGTTTTCAAAAGCCATCTTGTCCCCGAGCATGGGATGCAGGCAGGAAGGGCCTTTCTAATTAACCCAGGAGGGAGAGCATCCCTCTTGCCTGCTCTGACCCTGCACCCTTAGGGAAGGAGCAGGAATGCCAGTGCTCCCCTAGAAACGGTACCTTAATTCGCCTCCCCAAAATCCCCGACCCCTGATCCGCGCAGAGACAACCATTTTAAAGAGACAGTGTCGCGATGTGCCACCTCCTTCTCATAAGTGGTCACCTGCCAGCTTTGACTGAAGGCGTAATTACCATCCTCGAGGCCTGATCCATCTTATTCCCCTTGAAGTCGATGAGGAAACCTCCCCGACTCTGCTGGAAGCGGTATTAAGATTCCTTCCCCCCCCCTCCATCTCTTTTCCCAGGATTTATCTCCTCGTGAGGCTGGAGGATCTCCCCAGCACCGAGGCTGGAGTGGCCGGGGGTGGCAGGGTCTGCAGGGAGGCAGTGCCTCCGGGAGGGAGAGGGCGAGAGGGGGGAGAGAAAGAAGAGCAAACACAGGTCCATTAATCCGCAGTTAGTCTGCCTTTTTTGTTAGGAAGATGAACTTGATGAGTTAATTAAGCCACAGCCTGTAAAACCAGTTTATTTGCATAGCAAACTCCTGGGCCAGTGTGCTGTGAGCGGGCATAGACGTGCAGACAATTCCGGGGAAATTACAGCCTCATTAATATGCTAATCTGGTTGCAGGCCTGGAACGAGTTTTGGGTTTGCGGTGCTTTGGGGGGGGTCGGGGGGAGGGGTTGCTTAGCAACCCTTTCCTCCAGGTAACCCTTCTCTTCCTTGCCCTTGATATCCCCCAAGGATTGCCAGGGGAGGGGGGCTCGGCGGCCACGCAGCAGTGAGCAGAGCCAAAGGCGAGCCGGGGGGGCTGCAGGGGGGGCTGCCCTCGCCCTCCATGCCGGCACGCACCCCAAAGCGGGGGCGGCTCCCCCCCCCCGGCTGGGGTTCGGGGGCTGCAGGAGGATGCACAGCCGTGCCGGGCACGGCGGAGGGTGGGCAGCACTCTCAGCCCGCGGCTCCGCATCCCGCGGCCACATCCCCGGCCGTGCTTTTCCAGCGGCTGCTCCCTGCTGAGGGTCCGGGCATTCCCAGCGGGGCCCCCGATGCCCTCTGCATCCAGCGGGGCTCCTCCAGCCTGCCCTGCCCGTGTCCCCCGATGCCCTCCCCGCTGCCCTCTGCATCCAGCGGGGCTTCTCCAGCCTCCCCGATGCCCTCCCCGCCTCCCTCTGCATCCAGCGAGGCTTCTTCAGCCTCCCCGATGCCATCCCCGCTGCCCTCTCCATCCAGCGGGGCTCCTCCAGCCTGCCCTGCCCGCGGCCCCCGCCAGGCCCACAGCTGCCCTGTCTCTCTGAGTGTCCTCCCCGGGCAGCACAAGCTCTTTGCCCATCCCAGCTTCCTCCGGAGCTGGTCGGGATGGGAGTATCAGGAATCTGAGCAGGGGATGCCCATCTTGGCCCCCACCAGCTCCTGGATCACCCTGCCAGGGGCAGAACGGGCACTGTGTCCCTGCAGTGGCTTTGTTGCACAATCAGGACCTTCTGACGCATCTTTACACGTGTCCCAGCACTGGCTGGCAGCGAAGGTTTGTCCCCTGGCTGTCCCGGGGTCCCACAGCGCTCGTGTCCACCAGCCTGAGACCTAAGAGGGAAGTGGCAGTAGGATTTCTGCTGGAATATTGGGGCTTTCCCAGCAGGACTGCCAGACCTGGCAGCCTGAGGCATTGTCTGTACCACGAGGGTCGAGAATACAAAGCTGTAACAGCAGATGGAATCTGGGCAAGCCCCACATCGTCCATCCCCCGGGATCACACTCATGCTCATCCCAAGCCCTCATCTCCCAGCAAGTGCTCCTGCCTGCCAGGTCTCTGTTGATAGATAAGCAATGGGAATTCGCACGTTCTGGTGTTTGCTTTCCCAGCACAGGGTTCCAACCCTTCCCTGGGTCAGACCTTCCCTTTCCCTCCTGTCATGGTCCTTCTTTAGAATTAGAGGATTTTCCTCATCCCTTCTAGGCTGCTTCTCTGGAAGCACACGAGGCTCTAGGATGAGCTGGGACAGTCCTGTGGCACACGGCTGGATGCCAAAGCAGCGTGACTTTGTCCCAAATCCCTGTTCTCTGCGTCCTTGTGATCCAGGGGTGATGTGCAGAGCTACGCCAGCTCCAGTAAAGCTTTTCACCGTGCTGCTCTCCTTGAGGTGTGGCTGTACCCTGACAGACAGACAGACAGCAAGCTCCTGTAATTTAGACCCAGCACCTGCAAAACAAGGCCAGGCCAGGAGCCTTGGGGCTCATGGTGGGATCTGGGTCAGCTCTATGCTGTGCTCTGCCTTTAGGACATTCCCTCAACTGGGAATTCCATGCTCAGCTCCCTTGCTCTTCCACCAAGCCTCAGGGCAGGTGAATCCAGACCTGGCTGCAGGAGGAATTCGATTCCTAAACAGCTTCGGGAGCCCTTTGCTGAACGAACCTGGCTCTTGTTCAATGGAAACAGAGTTTGTGCTGGGATGGAGGAGGTTTCCCTCTCTCCATAGCTTTGCCCTCTGATGCTTGGAAACATCCACCTCTACTCATTCCCCAGCCCAAACATTTGAAGTACGAACAAGTGTGCCAGGCAACAAGTTTTAATGTCAAACATTTCCCTGCCAAGAGGCAACTCTGACTTCTCAGGAGGAGGCAAATTCCCTGGCTCACTGCTGGAGACATTGACATGTGGAAGGGAACTGCTGCCTTCCTACCTGGGGAGTCCCAGTCTCCAGGGTTATCCATCCGTTAACCTTCGTGAGCTCAAATATTTATTATTCATATTACCCTGAAATGTGCTAAAAAGATGAAAAAAGGAATTAATGTGCCAGATCTTGCATCCACCTTTTAGCTTATTACAGTGCTAAAGCAGTATTAACATTTACAGTGTGTGAGCTCTGCTTTGCTTGTGCCTGAGGCCAAGGGGTTTTAGCCAGTGCTGAAGTTAACAGCGAGTGCTGCTTAGAAAAAGCCCATTATGTCATAAAGTTGGAATTTTACTTGGGCAGTGGCCACTGGCTCTTTCCAATTGGGATGCAGTGCCATCCTCTCTATCCCTTTCTGCTCCGCCGCCTGCTCCCGCCCGCTCTCCCTCTCACAAACAAATTCAGAATGGGGAAAATTGTGTTTTCTTCTGGTGTTTGCCAGAAGATAATTGGTTCAGGCTGTGGCCAAGGAGCCTCTTGGAGTGATGCTGGAGGTGCCACGGGGTCAGAGGTGTTCCTGGGCCTCGTTCCATCTGCTGGGCTCCTCGGCATCTCCTCCTTTACATCTTGAACGTATTTAGACATCCGACCAAAAGCACTCACAAATTGTGTTTTCGGTGGGATGGGGCCTGCTGTGCCCTGGTAATAAGACATCCTCATCTTGGACACCAGGGACAATGCTCCACAGAGCCAGGAAGAGCCTTTTGTTGAGGTCAATGCAAGTTTGGCACAATTCAGTTTGTCTTCGCTGTACTTGAGGCTCAGCTGATTTTCCTCTGAGCACAGAGTGCGTTAAGGATTTTGCTATTTTTATAACTCAGTGCTCCTCCTGCGTTCCTGTGCATGGGGTAGCTCTTCCAGTGATCCCATCAAGGAAGGGTTTCTGTAGAGGAGAGGGCCTCACCCTTTAGGAAATCAATATTCCTCCCAGCTCTCCTTGTCCTTGGTGTGAGTGACCCACAGCTGCAAGCTGGGGGCACGGAGTGTCCAGCAGGATGAGTGCCAAATCCACAGCGCTGTGTGCTGAAGAACTACTTTGCTGGAGGGTTTGACATCAGGATTTTTTAGCAGATGGCTGGTTTTGGACACGAACAGAGCTGTGGGAAGGCTTGCAGAGCCTGGTGGCACTGTTGGCACATCGGAGCTCACGCTGACCTGAGCACCCCTGTATCTCCACTTGGCCTGTACTTGCTGTCTTCTGTGGTTCCCCCTCTGGTGATGGCAAAGCCTTTGGAGCTCTCTCGGGTGCTGGAATCCATCAGAAGAGCTCTGTGACCATGGGACACTGGAGCTCCACTGCTTGAACCCCTGCACAAGGGGTCAGCCCTACCCTGAGCCAGCTCAGGGCGATGGAGGAACTCCACAGAGCCCTGGGATCTGGGGAGAAATGTTCCCTTTGGAAATGGAGCTTGTTGGGCTCTTTCCTCTGCCTGCTCTCCAGCAGAGCCACCCTGACGATCAAAACAGAGCCGAGTGCTATTTGAAATTCAGAGGGCACCATCAGTCCATGTCATTGGCAGGGAATAAATAAATACCTCTTTGGAGTGCGTCAGGAGTGATGTGTTGCTGGGCTCACTCAAGGTCACATCCGTAAACATGGGATGGGGAGGCAGGGAGCAAATCCAAGCTGGATCCGATCTCAGCCCTTGCTTTCCTGCGGGACAGAAATCCCCCCTGACTGCAGGAACACCACCTGGCTCTGGGCAGGGCCTTGGCTGTGAAGCTGTCCCAACGCTTGTCCCCATGCTCCCTTTCCCCACCCCTTCTCCTTCACCTATGGAAGAAGCAACCAAAGAAGAACAATCCAACAAAACCCCACCCTCGCTCTGCCAGGAGCCCCTTCCCCTCTCGCCGAGGCTCGCACCCTTAGTCCGAGGCTGCTCAGCTCCGTCTCGGCGGCGCTCCTCACCCTTTGACAAATCCTGGCATTCGCAAAGTTATTATACCTCATTATGAATTGGATTTTAATCTAGTGTAAATAGTCCTACCATTATAGTGTCATAAGAAGCAATTAGCCCCCCTGCCTGCTTCTATGCATGAGGGGAAAGCTCTAATATCACGGAGCTGTGAGGGCTTGATGGGGCTTCAGCCTCCATCCACACGTGCAGGCAGAGGCTTTGCTCTCCTGGCATCAACCTGTCCAGCCTGTGCTGAAGGTGTCCCTTCTGTGTCCTAGGAGGTCTCCAAAGCCACAATCTCCTGATCTCCCGGGGTTGATTTTGGCCTGGGATCTCCGCCTGCCACTGGGTCTGCTCAGCAGCACCGCTGGAAATCATCTTCCAGAGGATGGATGTGGTTCAAGCAGATGATAAATCGTGGTCTCCTCGCCTTGCCCTTAGCCCAGTCACAAAGGGGATTATCCTCCGCAGGGTTAGAGGCGTCTGCAGTCCGGTCCCTGCCTTGCCTCGGGGTGATTACTTCCAATCTCAGCCAAGCTTTCCTGCACTGCCTTGTGCAGGAAATTCATTATCTGGAGCTGGTGCGGTTATAAACCAATCCCACGTTCTCCCGTGTCACCTGGACCCGGGCCGGGGGAGCTGGCGACAGCCTGGGCACTCACACGTCAGGGCTGTCCCCACTGGGTAATGTTGCATGATTAATAACAACCCCAGGTTAATGGGGTTTTAATGTTCCTCCAGCAGCGGCAGGAGGGGGTGGCATCCTCAGCTCCGAGCAGGAGCTTTGATCTTTGCTTTAGGGAGGGACCGAGGTGTCTTTGTGCTCGGTGCTGCTTGCGTGGCGGCGGACAGCATGGGTTGAACGACACAGGTGTGCTCCAGGCTTGGGAATTTGGGTGTTGGAGGTGCGGGTGAGGGATGGACACGAGCTAAACGCTGTCCCCGGGAGTCCTGGGGGGATTCCAGCGCACGGTGGGAGCAAAAAGATCCATCTTTGTGCTGCTTTATCAAACAGGGGCCCTGCCTGCTCTGTGGGTTTAGCACAGAGCAGGAAGGAAAGCACAGAGGAAAGGCTTTAACTCTCCCAAGGATGGGAAAGGGCCCAGTTTGTGCATGAAGAGGAGCCAGGGCTGGCCAGAGGGGCCTGGGCTCCGTCCCTCCTGCCCCTGGGGTCCCTGCTCCTGTGAACAGCCCTGCTGGAACTTGCTCTCAGGGGATGGGTACAGAAAAACACCCACCCCCCAGCCCTCCCCGTCCTTTCTTTGTCACATGAAAGAAAAGCTGGCTGCCTGTTAATTACATGAACCTTCTCATGGGCAATTGAGCTGGCCCTGTGTGTGTGTATTCATGCTGCCTGCAAGTTCTGCTCTGATTCGTGCTCACAGGTGACTGAAAGGAAGCCAAATTTCACAACAAAGCAGGGCCCTGCTGGCTGTGTCCAGCTGCCTCCAGGCCCTGTCCGCAGAGCTCCTGCTCCCAGGGCAGGGACGGTGGCCACCTCCATCCCAAACTCCGTTTTTGGGTCCTGCGAGGTCTTAACCCCATGGCCAAGAATTACAGAGCCCCAGAGGTGTGGGCGCCCCTCTGCTTGTCACTCCCTCTCCCTGAGCTTTCCCAGGGAAATCCTTGAGCAGGAGGATGTGGTCCTTCCCTGGGGGGGTGTGGCTCCTTCCCCTCAGCACTTTGGGGATGGATATAATGGGAAGTAATAGTACCTGGTGTGGGGATCCTGTCCACGTGTCCTGGACATACAAGTGGGGCCCTGCTGGCTGGGGACAGTCCTCTGGTGGCACTGCCAGCCCTGGGACTCGAGTCCCCGCCGCTGTCTTTCCTGTGTGCAGGGAGGAGCTGGCAGAGCCCAGGGAGATGCTGGCTCCTGGCTCTGCCTCTGAGCTGCTCCTCAAGGAGTTTCCTGCCGCTGAAATGTGCTGGGAATGTTGGCCAGCACGGCTCCCAAACCTTCCTGCACTTCCCACTGGGCACAGACGAGCGTTCTGGACAGCTCTGTGTCCATTCTGGCACTGCTTTGGCCCATTCCAAGCAGTGCCCTCCCAGTCAGCGCCTGGGAACAGGCGAGGGTCAGCCCAGGACACACGAGGGGACATGCCACAGTCTCCCATGACCCTGCAGCTCATCTCCTTCCTGCCAGCTTCACTCCAGCCCCTCCAACACCGACTTTCCAGGCCTTCATTTCCAGCTCTCATTGCTATTCATCAGTGCATCTGAATATTTTAATCCTTGGGGAGGGGGGACGGCAGAGCAGCGTCCTCCCCCTGCTTTCCCAGGCACCTTCCCTGGCTTATCTGCTGCAACCAGGGCCAAGCTGTCCCTGGCCTCGGTGGGTGAGACAAATCGTGGAAGAAGCTTAAAGCAAGACCAGCATCTCCCACCTTGCGCTTGGAGGGGGCTGGGGAAGGAGAGGAGGGAGGGGATGAGGGAAGCAGCTTGTAATTACAGAGTAAGAGGCAGCGATAAAATGATAATGGAAGAGTTCTGACCCGGCTGAGCCAGTTCTGCAAAGCTGTGAAATAAATTTAGCAAAAGAGCGAGGGCACGGGGGGCTCCCAGGCTGGGTTACAGCTGAAATGCTGGTTTCAAAAACAAGATGTAAATTGGATTGCAAACATCTAATTAACCTCTTTGCTTATTTTTTTTTTTTTTTGTGGGAGAGGGGACAGATTCCAGCCAA
>VZRL01002565.1:1307479-1341676 GCA_013397895.1 Origma solitaria | reverse complement strand
CCTGACCCAGCCTCTTTGGAGAGCTGCAAAACAAACCCCTGCTCCCTTCCACGGGCTCCGAGGGCTGCTGTTGATTTTTCTGGAGGGCAACCATTCCGTGTGCGTTTCGGGAGCTCTGTNCTGTGGCTTGATATCCCTTTGCAGGAGAGAATCTGGAGGAGGGGAGAGGAGAGGGATGTGGTGATTTCACCTGCTGGCTCCCTGCGCGCGGTCCAGGCAGCAGGGACAGGAGAATTTCAAGCTCTTCTGGCCCCTCTGCTTTGCTGTAGAAGTTTGATGCCTGTGATAACCTCGTCTTAGGTGGAAAAGGTGCTGATGGAGCTTCTCCCTGTGTTTCTTTGTTCTTCATCTCNAGAGGAGCCAGGGCTGGCCAGAGGGGCCTGGGCTCCGTCCCTCCTGCCCCTGGGGTCCCTGCTCCTGTGAACAGCCCTGCTGGAACTTGCTCTCAGGGGATGGGTACAGAAAAACACCCACCCCCCAGCCCTCCCCGTCCTTTCTTTGTCACATGAAAGAAAAGCTGGCTGCCTGTTAATTACATGAACCTTCTCATGGGCAATTGAGCTGGCCCTGTGTGTGTGTATTCATGCTGCCTGCAAGTTCTGCTCTGATTCGTGCTCACAGGTGACTGAAAGGAAGCCAAATTTCACAACAAAGCAGGGCCCTGCTGGCTGTGTCCAGCTGCCTCCAGGCCCTGTCCGCAGAGCTCCTGCTCCCAGGGCAGGGACGGTGGCCACCTCCATCCCAAACTCCGTTTTTGGGTCCTGCGAGGTCTTAACCCCATGGCCAAGAATTACAGAGCCCCAGAGGTGTGGGCGCCCCTCTGCTTGTCACTCCCTCTCCCTGAGCTTTCCCAGGGAAATCCTTGAGCAGGAGGATGTGGTCCTTCCCTGGGGGGGTGTGGCTCCTTCCCCTCAGCACTTTGGGGATGGATATAATGGGAAGTAATAGTACCTGGTGTGGGGATCCTGTCCACGTGTCCTGGACATACAAGTGGGGCCCTGCTGGCTGGGGACAGTCCTCTGGTGGCACTGCCAGCCCTGGGACTCGAGTCCCCGCCGCTGTCTTTCCTGTGTGCAGGGAGGAGCTGGCAGAGCCCAGGGAGATGCTGGCTCCTGGCTCTGCCTCTGAGCTGCTCCTCAAGGAGTTTCCTGCCGCTGAAATGTGCTGGGAATGTTGGCCAGCACGGCTCCCAAACCTTCCTGCACTTCCCACTGGGCACAGACGAGCGTTCTGGACAGCTCTGTGTCCATTCTGGCACTGCTTTGGCCCATTCCAAGCAGTGCCCTCCCAGTCAGCGCCTGGGAACAGGCGAGGGTCAGCCCAGGACACACGAGGGGACATGCCACAGTCTCCCATGACCCTGCAGCTCATCTCCTTCCTGCCAGCTTCACTCCAGCCCCTCCAACACCGACTTTCCAGGCCTTCATTTCCAGCTCTCATTGCTATTCATCAGTGCATCTGAATATTTTAATCCTTGGGGAGGGGGGACGGCAGAGCAGCGTCCTCCCCCTGCTTTCCCAGGCACCTTCCCTGGCTTATCTGCTGCAACCAGGGCCAAGCTGTCCCTGGCCTCGGTGGGTGAGACAAATCGTGGAAGAAGCTTAAAGCAAGACCAGCATCTCCCACCTTGCGCTTGGAGGGGGCTGGGGAAGGAGAGGAGGGAGGGGATGAGGGAAGCAGCTTGTAATTACAGAGTAAGAGGCAGCGATAAAATGATAATGGAAGAGTTCTGACCCGGCTGAGCCAGTTCTGCAAAGCTGTGAAATAAATTTAGCAAAAGAGCGAGGGCACGGGGGGCTCCCAGGCTGGGTTACAGCTGAAATGCTGGTTTCAAAAACAAGATGTAAATTGGATTGCAAACATCTAATTAACCTCTTTGCTTATTTTTTTTTTTTTTGGTGGGAGAGGCGACAGATTCCAGCTAAAGCTGATACTGTGGCTTGATATCCCTTTGCAGGAGAGAATCTGGAGGAGGGGAGAGGAGAGGGATGTGGTGATTTCACCTGCTGGCTCCCTGCGCGCTGTCCAGGCAGCAGGGACAGGAGAATTTCAAGCTCTTCTGGCCCCTCTGCTTTGCTGTAGAAGTTTGATGCCTGTGATAACCTCGTCTTAGGTGGAAAAGGTGCTGATGGAGCTTCTCCCTGTGTTTCTTTGTTCTTCATCTCACCTGGAGTGCCCTTCTTCCAGGGGGACGGGGCTGGGGATCTCCCACGGCCTCCGCTGGCTCCCTTGACTGCTGCTTCGCCCTGTGNACCTCTTCTCTTTTTCACCCCACCTTCCCCCAGGGGCATCCAGCCAGCGCAAACGGTCCCTTGGCAGCAATGATGAAGATGGATGTCTGATTGATTCTCTCTCCTCTGTGCAGCCCCCTCTCCAGCCCCCCCTTTCCCCTCTCCCCCCCTCTCCATGCCCTTCTGGCAGAAAATTAAAAGGCTATTTGTTAAAGGGCGAAAGCCCTCAGGTGCAGCCCCCGGCTGGACAATTTGTCTCCATGAAAAGGATGCTATTATGAGAGCGGCTGGATCCAGGAGGAGGGGGAGAATTTGCCAGGAAGAGAAGGGAGAGGTGGGGAGGGGGAAGGAGGCATCTCCCGGGGACAATGAGGTTGGGCTGGGGGGGACGGGAGATTGCCGGGGCTTGCCGGCTGGGCTGCCGTTCAGCGGGGAGCGGGAGGGGCGGGAGAGCCATGTGCCGGAGGGAAGGGAAGCCAATCCCCTTGTTCTGAGGCTGCGGCACAGCCCCGGTGCCGGGCTGCCAAATCCCCTCCGCCGCTCCCACTTCAAAGGGAGCAGACGCTCGGGCCGGCCGGGCACCCTGCGGAGGGCAGGGACCCCCGCCTGGCGTCCCCCTGCTGCTGCCCCACGGCCCTGGGGCTGCTGGGCTGCCCTGCACAGCCCCGGGGCTGGCTGTCCCCTCTGCTGCTCCGGGGAGGAGGAAAAGGAGGAAATAATGCACTGCAGTGCCTTCTGTCTATTGAATCCATCAGTCAAGTGTCTGCACCTCATCCCGCCGGTCCCTTCCCTCCCTCTGTCCCTCTGCGTGTCTTGCTGTTCCCAGCTCTTCATCCTCGTGTTTATCTCCTCTCTGTCACCCCACACCTCATTTTCCACACCCTCACCTGTTTGATTTTAGGGTTTGATATGAACATCTCATGTTTATCTCCTCTCTGTCACCCCACACCTCATTTTCCACACCCTCACCTGTTTGATTTTAGGGTTTGATATGAACATCTCATGTTTATCTCCTCTCTGTCACCCCACACCTCATTTTCCACACCCTCACCTGTTTGTCTCTGATTTTAGGGTTTGATGTGAACATCTGGCTCTGTGGTCCCTGAGGATCTGCAGTACCAACCTGGAGGAAGGTCCCCATGGGAGCTCAGGGAGCCTCCAGCTCTTTCCCCCTGAAATACTGCAAAAACTCCTCAAAAAAAGTCACGGCTGTGAGGGAACGACTGCAGGAGTGAGATCCTCTCATCCAGGTTTGAGCCGGAAGAGTCTGAACATCACTGAGCTCCCCGGGGAGGAAGCAGGGCAGGGCTGATGCCTCTCCTTCAGCACTGATCCCTTGGAGCTGCTGACAGCCTGGTGAGGTGGGAATGCGCTGGGAATAGGGTCCTGTGGAAGATGGGATGCCCTGGCCGTGCTCTGTGCTCAGCAGGATCCATCCACCACCAGGATGAGGCTCTCTGTGTCCATGGAGGCTCTGCCCCAAAAATGAGGGAAGCAAATGGTCCCTTCACCTGGGGGCAAGCAGGAAAGCACTCACAAATGGCAAGGAACAGCCTGGTTTGGGATAAAATGGCTCTGCTGGAGCTTTTCCATGGGGATTGCTGCCTTCCAGCCTCTGGGAAGGCGATGCAGCTGTTGTGGGGTTGGTTTGAACCAGCAGCAGGCCTGGGTGTGTTTGGCCTCACTGCACAGGAGGGAGAGGGAAAATCTGGGAAGAGTTGGAGAAAGCATCGCTGCAGGAACTCTTCCTGGAGGCCAATCCATGGCACAAGAGCCTCTGGCCACAGCCACGTGGCAGGACAGAGCTCTGAGTGCCTGGGGGATGCTCTGAGAGCATCATCATCTCCTGGCAGCTCGCTGGGGGCTGCCTCCACTTCCATCATTGGCAAGAGGCTGAAACAGGAGAGCAAAGAGCTGTTAATGATTCCTGCATCCAGCAGATCCCCAGGACAGCATCGCTCTGGGGTGTTTTGCCCAACACCTTCTAGAAGCTTCCTTCTCCATCTCGTAAGGAGGGAGAGGAAAGGAGAGTAAGGAGTAGGGAAGGAGCAGGTGCCACTTCCCAGTGTTGATTTTCCTTCTCCCTTCCCCACCAGTGTGGATAAGATGCATTTCTGGGATGGGGAATGGGGAGGATGAGTGCTTTTCAGAGCCTCTGTGCCCTGTCGGGGTGTCCCAGCCACGCTGAGGGGGAGGAGTCACCTCTCGCCGTGTTGGTCAAGCAGGATTACACTAAGTGGGGCTCACTGTCCGACCTGTCTGACCCAGCGGTGCAGCCAGGGCTCGGAAAGCAGCTCTGAATTTGCATGATTACCTTCTGGCCCTGACTTAGAATCCCCATTTAAAAAAAAAATTATTAAATTTTAACTCAGGACAAACTCAAAATCCACAGTTCTTCAGAGGGGAAAGGATTTTTACCTTCACGCAGTGACTGGAGCTGCCTTGGCCACAACCATGAAAACCAGGGACTGCTCTGCTTTCCCTGGAGTGTTTTATTTTGGTTTTGCCTTTCAAGCCTGTTGCCTCCGTGCACAGTCCTGGATATATGTTCTAAACCCAGCTAAAATAGGTTACAGTGTAAGATTTAACGATTCAGCATTTCTCTTGCCACTGATTTACTGACTGATGCTCAACTTTTTTTTATCATCCAAAGAACTGCTTGGCCATCGAGAGCTGCAGGCAGCTGCAAAGGGAATAAAGTAATAATATCTTTGGGAGGTAAAAATGCCTGGATTGGATGGAGCAGCACCACCATCCAGAGAGCCAAGGAAAAGTCAGGATAGGAGCTCAACACCAACGCCAACACTGGTTTTTTCCCATCTACCTCCATTTTTTTTGCCATAAACTGAGGCAAATTTTCCCAGGATATGAAAGCTGGGCTTCCCATCCAGTCCCAAACCCACAGGACATTATACCCAATTAGGCCCAAAGTCCAAAATCAGCCACCTCCCCGAGTTCGGAGACAAAAGTTTTCCCCCTCAAGCTCATGATGCTGAAGTAGTGTCAGAAACAGCTGATCTTTGTCCTTTCTGCTCACCACAAACCCTTTAACCTTCCTGGGTTCTCTCCGGTGTCACTCCCAGCAGTGCTGTCCCCTCATCCCCATTGCCCTGGATTTGAGGGGAGATGTTTGCATCAAATTTCTGCCGAATAGAGGAGTGGAGGACTCGGGCACGCCAGAATTGAGAGGGGACCGTGTGGCTGTGAGGGTCCATGTGGCTGTCACCCCATCCCCGTGCAGGGGCTAGGAGCTGCCCCACACCTGCAGGGAAAATCCCTGTCCACAGCGGATGGGATTGCCGGGGATCCGCAGCAAGGAAGGAGGAATGGTTTGGATCCGACATGAATGTGGGGGACAGGCACTGCTCTGGTGCTAGAGGAGGCTCTGCGGAGAGTTTGGAGCTGTCTGAGCCCACACCAGGGGGGCACTGATGGGTGGGTGGGCGCTGCTGGCGCATCCTGGGGACCCTGGGCTTTGAGCAGTTGGGGAGAGGACGGGAGAGAAGGTGTGGGGGGAAAAGGATGGCCAGAATCCAAAGGCAAAAGCTCTCTGGAGACAGCGCGGAGCTGCTCCGTGGGGGTGTCTGGAAACCACGCGGAACGTGAAGCGGAAAGCAATGAACCACAGGCAGCACGCAGGAAATGAGGTCTAATTGAGGGACAAAAACAGGAGCAGATGGACAGCCCTGCCCACCACCCCTTTCCAGGGGTCTAATTTGCCACGGGAGCCGGGAGAACGGCCATCCCTGAACAGCAGAGCGCTGCTGCTGTGCCCGGGGTGGCCTTGTCCTGGGGTGTTCCCGGAGAGGCTGCGGGGTGTCTGTGGGAGGGGAGCCAGCAGCACCCACAGCCACTGCCCCCTCCGAAAAGAGCCTGGCGAGGGTGGGATGCTCAAGGCCTTTATCCTCAGGGCCAAATTCAGTGACTCTGGGGCTCAGCAAAGCTGCACAGCTCCCTGAGTGAGATCTATTCTTTGCTGGGACAAACAAATGGATGATTCCTTGGGCATTTTCTTTTCTGCCAAAAACACGTGAGTTGGGAGAGTTGTTTAAACATCTCTGTCCTGCTTGGCAGTCAGAGACCTCCTGTGTTATGTTCTGGGACTCTCTGTGTTGTTTTAGGATCGGTGCCAGCAGGTGAATCGCAGCAATCCCATCCCAAGGAGCAGTCCCAACATCTTTTTGGGGATGCTGCAAGTCTCGGCATTGTGGTTTTCCTTTGACCTCTGAGAGATTCTGCAAGTCAACCACCAAGGAGCCCTCCTGTCTGCCCATCTCAGCCTTCACCTGTGGAGGAAAGCAGGGAATTCCATCTGGAATGCTCGTGGGGACCAAGGGATGCTCCCTGGAAGAAACAACAACCCCTTCCTTCCTCCCTCTCACCGCGGCCCTGGGAAGCTTAATGAGTTAATGCTGATTAAGTGCTTTCAGATAATCAGATAAAGGTGTCATAAAAGTGCTTTACAGTGATGATGATGTGTTTTATGGTGAGGAGAAACTGATGATCCCAAATAAAAATCCAAATTAAATCGGGGGGGAAGTACAAAGGTGTCTCCAGATCCGGGGTGAACTTCACATTAAGGGCGAAAAAAGCGCTCAAGCGTTCGCCAAGTTCCCACCTCTCCTCAAACCACGGCTGGTTTTGACCTCCCCCCTCCTCTCCAGGAGCCTTTCTGCTCGAGACCAAGATTAATTACCTCCCTCACAGCCCTTTGGGCTTCCCCCATCTGATAAGGTGTGAATGAGGCTGACAGGACCTGCTAAGGGTCTCACAGCTTTCTCAGCACCGGCGGCACATCCCGGGGTCGCTGCATCCCTGCTGATGCCCAGCCTCGGTTAACTCCTGCCTTCTCCCTCAACTTTTGCTATCCATGGAGTGGGGAACGCAGGGATGGAGCTCCTGTCTGCTCTCCACGCTGGGATAAGAGAGAAATCAGCCCCAAACCCGAATCTGCTCACACCAACCGCGTAAGAAATAAATAAAGAAAGAAAATATAGAAAATAAAGCAGGGAACAGCATTTCCCCCACTCGGAGAGCTGCCTTTGTCCAGGCTGTCAGGGACCCCAGAGTTGAGGGACGCATGTTAAGATCTACAGCAATTAAAAGGGGCTCCAGCCTTAATGTGCTCAGCTGAAAGCTCAGGTCCCCAGGTTGTGCACGGGAAATTGGCTGCTAATTTAGCGGCTGCTGCCAACTGGCCGCATCTGTCCAGCCTTGGATGGCTGTTCCTCTCCTTGCTCTTTTCCAAGCGCTTCTCCTGGCAGGATTACAGCCCAGGGAGGAGGCAGAGCGGTCTCGGACAACCTGCTCACCCCACAAATTGGTTTGGGTTTATGGCAGTTCCCCCCACCCATGGCTGTCACTCCTGGATCTCTCCCTGAGCTTCCTCAGAAGCAACAGGACATGGCAAAACAAATTCCCAGATCCTGGCTCATCTCGCCTGGTTTATTGGGGAAAAATGTTCATTTTCCTTTCCCCCCCCCGCAACGTGGGTTTTTTTTTTTCTTCTTTTATTTCTGTTGACTGAAATGATTGGTTAAAAATAAAGTGCCTCGTACTATTTTGAACGTGTTTTTACTCTTTTATCAAAGCGAAATGAAAGATCTGAATTTGTTTCACTTCACTTGAAAACATCAAGTAGAAATGATCCAACTCCTCCAGTGTGGTATCTCTGTTAAAAACACATTTATTTAGGCAGGCAGCTTTGCCAAATTTGACAGGAATCTGTGGCTTTGAGCTGGATTTCCCAGTCATCCTGAGACAGCTGCTGGAAGAACAGTGGATTTCTCTGACAAATTTTTCCAGGCTGGAGTCCACTGGATCTCCAGCCCAAGGGATGTGACACTGTACCAGGGGAATTAACTTTCATCCTGTAAATACAGTGCTACAGATTTAAACAAAAGGAAAAGCTGATGATTTTGGTCAGTTTTGCCTTGGGGATGTTGAAGGCAGGTGACCCACAGAGATCCATCCCAAACTCACCTCCCTGTATTCCTTCATGGATAACAAAATCATTTCCCCGTTAGATCAGTGGACTCCACGTGACCAAGCCCAGAGTTGTCCTCCGTGACAATCTGGCAGCTCCAGGACCCGGCAAAACTGCCCCAAGCAGGGAGCTCGGCAGCCCTGGGACCCCTGAGCCCGGTGGAGGTGACAGAGAGGGACCTGAAGAGGGATGCAGAGGATGGAAGAGCTCTCCAGCACTATCAGCTCGGGGTCTGACCGGTGCTCGCACAGCTCTGGGGCGTTATGTCCCATGTCCCCCCATCTCTGTCCCATCTCTGCCCCGGCACTAACTCAAATCCTCCCGGAGCGAGGCACGCGGCAGGATTTGGGGTCCCGGCGCTGGCAGAAGAGATTTGGGATGACTCTTTGCCGCTTTGCTGGCGGAAATGAGGAACTCAGCAAGGCGACGTTGCTCCAAAACACCACGAGGTGCTCTAGGCGCCCCAGGAACACGGACAAAACCCACGGGACTGTTTTCCTCCCTCAGGGAAGCCACGATGCCCTTCAAACCTCCTTGACCCCTCGGCGGGGGAGGTCAGCCCTCATCTGCGGCACTCAGGACGAGCACCCATGACGGCTGCCCATGCATCAGCCCGGCGGTCACGCTGGAGCTCGCGTGTCACTGCCATCCGTCTTTGTCCCAGCGCTCCCTGTCACCCGCAGCGCCGCGGGGGGAGAAGGGGAGGCTGAGCAGGATGGAGCGGGGAGAAGCAGGCAGGGAAAGGGAGAGCGGGAGGCCCACGGGGTGAAGGAGGGACAGCCAGCCGTGCTCTGCTCCTTGAGGGTCGCTCGTTCCTCTGCTGGCAGCCCTGAGGGTGACTGCTGCCTGGGGAGGGGTGCAGGTGTCCATCCTTCACCCTGACACGGCAGCAAGCAGGCGGAGAGCCTCGGGGATGGGTTTTGAGATCATTCCAAGCACCCTAAACTCAGGATTTCTGTGACTTGAAGGCAGAGGAGGCGATGGCCCCTAGGGAGTGCCGCACACCTGCCCCGGCCCGGCCCGGCTGCGGCACAGGGCAGGAACCCAACGCGGCACTGCTTCGTGACCCCTGGAGGTGCTCGAGGCCAGGCTGGACGGGCCCTGAGCAGCCTGACCTCACGTCCGGGGGTCGGGAAGGAGATGCTCTTTGGGCACAGGTGGGATGGGAGGATGCGCGGCTGAGACACGGATTCTATATCCCCCAGAAATTCTGCATCCCTCATAAATTCCTCATCCCCCAGAAATTCCGCATTCCCCAGAAATTCCGCATCCCTCAGACAGGGACGGCTTGTGCGACAAATAAAGCCCCTCCGTGGCAGCTTTGGTGCTCTCCGCGGGAACTTGGCCGCGCTGCCGCCGCCGCCGGGTTCGCCTTTGTGCCGCGTCGGGCACAGCCCCGCGTTTCATCTCCCGCCCGCCTCCGCGGGCTGGGGGAGCGCTCCTCGGGGTCATGTTTGTTATGTTTCCAGGAAGCCCCTCCAGAAAAACATCCTTGAAACACAGAGGTTTCCCTTCTGCCGGCATACAAATGAACCCCAAACAGAGCCCGCTTCAAAGCGGCCGGCTAATGAGCCGCTCTCTCCGCCGCCCCGCCCCGGTTTCAGGAGGGCCCTAACGATGCTGCGGTATTACAAAGGCGTTTGGAGCCTGTTCAGCGGCGAAAAATAGAAGGAGAGGGGGCAGGGAGCAGCGGGAGGCAGCGCGGACATGCCAGCACAGGCGGCTGTGGGATGGTCCCCAGCACCTCGGTGTCCCTGTCCCCGCAGCGGGCGTGGGGCACACGAGGGCTGGGCACGGGAAGGGGGGCATGGTGCCCGTCGGTGCCATCTCTCAGCAGCGCAGAACCCAGCTCTGCTCAGCGACCGTGGCAGGGGAAATTGCGGAGGGTGCCGTGATGGTTTTGATTTTTCCCCAAGGACAGGGGTGGGTGATGGGGGTAGGGAAGGGATGAGGTGGAGGAAGCACTGCTTGGACCATCCCCTCGCCTTGCAGCGAGCTTTTATTCCGCCCAGCCAGTCCTTCCAGTTTTCCTTGGAGCTGCTGGCGCTGGCTGTGGTGGTGCCCCATCCCCCCCAGTTGGATCCCAAACCCCCAGCGAGTCCCCGGGGTTTGGCTGTGCTGGCACCCGGGGGGCTGCAGCTCCCTCCCGGCAGCTCGGGTTGGGCACTCGGGGGGTCTGGGGAGCTCGACCCCCATGAGGTGGGGCTGCAAACGCTGCCCTGAATTCCCAGCGTGGAGCATCCATCGGTAGCAGGTGTGCGATCAGCGAAGGGAAAACAAGAATTGCGGTGAACGTCGGATGCAAAGCCAAAATGAGGAGCTGAGCTGGGAAACCAGGCTTGTGGGTTTTTCTGCCAAAGTATTCTGAGGTGGAAACAAACCCATAAATTTCCTTTTGCTTTGTTCAGAAGTTTTTCCTCTGTTTGTAACAAGTGAAAAGTAGCATCTTTGTGATTATTGCTTACCAAAAAAAAAAAAAAAAGATGTTTTCACACTTTCATTCTATCCACAATTGTATTTTTGTCTGGCTGAGGAAGCATTTTCTGCCACGGAAATGTGAAACAAAACTAAAAATAAAGCCTTCCTGCTCGTGAGCTGTAAATATTCACCGTGCTCTGCAGTTCCTTGTGTCAGGTGGAAGTTTATCCCATCTGGCAGCAGCAAGGACATTTTTCTCAGGATCATCTTCCCCTGTACACTGAGGATCACCACCACCGTCGGACAAAGGTTTTTAGCTCAATCTCTTCATCTCAGAGGGTTCCTCCACCCAAGTCAGGTCATTCTTCAGGGGAACATCAGCTCCCTGGTGCAGAGCTGAGCAGTCAGTTTAGGGCTGGCCTACCCTCGCCAACACTTATTACCCAGAGCCAAAAAAATTATATGTATGAGAACCTTTAGGTTTCTCACCCTCCAGACTGAGCTTCTTAGATACTTCCATCAGAGAGAATTTAATGGATAATTTTGCATCAAGAGGACCGGAGGTTTCTCTGGACCTTCTGCCCAAGAGCCTTGCATCCCAAGGAGGTTCCTTGCAGCACAACCTGGTGGTGCTGGGAGTTTCACCTGCAAATTTCAGCAGATCTCAACATTCCTTTCCACTCTTCACCTGAAGGATGAAGACCTCCACACCCCAGGACCTCGATCTGCTGTCAGTCAGGGCATCACTCTCAGGCAAGGAGGAAGCTCGTTCCCCTGTGCCACCAGCATCCCCCATCTCCCCAGCATTAATAAATAATCCGCAATCTCAACACATTCCCAGCCCCGAGGGCCGGAGGGTGATGGATACACCCAGCCAGGCCACTGTTCCACCGCTGGATAATAACAAATCTTCGATTTCTGGCCGCAGTTCGCGCTTCTGCTGACGCTCGGCTGAGCTGAGCCGGGCTGGGCGCGTCCCTGCAGCCGCCGCGGTGATGGGGACAGCCCCTGCGGGCACGGGGACACGGAACGGGAGCCATCAGCGCCTTAGCCAGCTTGTCAATAGCCCTGATCAGCTCCGGCATCGATTCCCAGCCCCTCCCAGCCAGCGCTGCTCGCTCCGCTCGGTGTTCTCTCTCTCGATAAATCAACACCAGCAGCCGCTCCCGTGCGCCCGGAGCTGCCTGGGCTTCTGCTGTGTGCTGCCTTGGGCATTGCTGTGGCTCTCACGGCTCCAGCGCCGGCCAGATCCCGGCCAGAGCCTCCGGACCAGGTCCGAGAGCCGAGCATTGTCCAGTCCCACACCCCACATCTCCCCTGGGAAGGCACCAGGGTGGAAGAAGTCCTGGAATGGGCTGGAGAAAGACTTTCCTCTGGCTGTTGGATCTCAGGTCTTGGCCTCCGCTCCTGTGATGGGGCTCAGCTTGGAGCAAGTTGGGAGCTGCTGTTTGCACCAGCTCTCGAAAAATGAGGAGCCAGGGTTGGAGGCAATTCCATCTCTCCTGCCACACCCCATCCGCTCCCTGTTCTCCCCAAGTTTCCCTCTGTATCTTCCCCATGCACATGGCTGGGTGGGATCCAGTTTGAACCGAAACCTCCAAACCTCCCCAAAACAGAGAGAATTTCAGCAGAGCAGGAAGCTTGGGTTGCAGCCAGCTGAGGGAAAAGCAGCAGGAACTGGGGAGCCATCTCCCCATTTCACAGCAGCACGCCTGGATCCGGGATGGATACCCACGAGCTGCAAAGAGGAACAAACAAACAAACACCCAGACCCCCCTGCTGGCCCCCAGTGCCAACGGAGGGACAAAACCCTGCAGCGAAGGGCCCTCGAGTGAGTAATCTCTCCTTCAGATGTGTCCCAGCATCCCTCGCCATGCGCCGGCCGCACAGCCACCACTTGAATTAGCACCAAAGGCTTATGGGAGCCAGAGTCATTAATCTAGGTGACAAACAGGACTCTGAAGGAATATTTGCACCCCGAAATTGAAAAGATTAGGCCATATTTGTCAAGGATTGGTAGGCTTTATCGCCTCCAGAGCAGATGCTGTTAAATATTCATGAGCTGCATAAGTGGGAGAAGACCTCGCTAGGCCTGATGACTTTCAGAGAGAGAGAGAGGAGGGAAGGGGGGGACGAGGGCGGGGGGGACACGGTGGCATCGCCACGCGGGTGGGGAAGGGGGACATGGGGCTGCTCTGCGGAGCGGGGACAGCGCTGGCAGCCGGGGCAAGGTGGCCGGAGGGGATGAGGAGTTGTGGGATGATCACTCTGGACGTGGGGCAGCTCATCCACCTCCGGATCCCCGGCAGGTCCTGCCTTTCCTCTCTGCAGTGGGGAGAGGATCAGGGCAGGTGCATTAAAGGCAGTTGGAAGTTGGCAGGGGGACACTGTTGTTCCCCCAGCCCTGCAGCCAGCTGGAGGAGGGGCACAAAGTGTCCCCTGAAGGACTGAGATATGGAGAGAGCTGGCCTTGGGGCTCCAGGACTTGTGGGCCACCAGGCTGGGACACTGGATGGCCCCACACGTCTCCCCCAGGACAGAAACAGGCAGATGGAGATGGGGAGATGTGCAGAGGGGCAGGAGGAAGGATTCCACGGCAGGGGAAAGGTGGAGAGGTGGGGAAATGGGGAGGAAGTAGAGAAAAGCATGCTGGAGAAGGGAAATGTGAGAAAAAAGATGATGATGATGATGATGAAAACCAGATAAAGGGATGGTCAGAACAAGCGAAAAAAAAAACTAAAGGAAGAGGAGGAAAGGGAGTAGGACACAAAAAAGAGAAGTAGAAGAACGGTGCACTGACATTGTCCTCTCCTTCACCTCCTCTTCCCTGTCTCCCCTCAAGGTTAAAAATGACCTTCCTGAGAGTTGGTGACTCTCATTGCAGACCCCAGACTGGCACACCTCACCTGGCTGGAGTGACCAGATGTGCCCCTGGACAGCCCCGGCTGCAGCGTCACAGCTACCCACAGCACATCCCTGAGCTCCATCTCAGCGCTGCCATCCAACCTCCCACATCAGCTGGAGTTTTCCAAACTACAGCAGAGCCTCCAGGGACAAATGTGGAGTTTCAGGATTTCCTGAAGAGGCTGGAGTCACAGGAAATGCCGTCTGGGTCTTTCCTCTGGCATTTGGCAAGGAGGCACCAGGAACACCCAGACCGTGCAGGAGGGTTGGGATCTGAGATCTCCCTGCTCTCCCCAAGTTTCTCCCTCTATCTTTCCCACACACACGGTTGGGTGGGATCCAATTTGAACCAAAACCTCCAAATCTCCCCAAAACAGGGAGAATTTCAGCAAACCAGAAAGCTTGGTTTGCAGCCAGCTGCTTCCCCTCATGTCACTCAACTGATAAAGTGAAAAGCTGGGGCTGGCATTAGGAAAAGCAGCAAGTAAGCTGCAAAACCAGCAGAAAAAGGCTCCATTGCCAGGCTGGGGGGGGAGACAGACACTTAATTTAGTGCAGTCCAGGGACTTTTTTTCTAACGTTAGTGGAAAATCCTGATTCATCAAAACCCCGGTTCTTGGAGAGAACAGGTTGGTCCCACCAATGCCTTTGCTCAATTTAAAAAAAAAACCCCAACCAATAACGGTGATTCAGAAATTTTGTACCTGACCTCTTCCACAAGGGAAAATTGTTTGCTGGTGGGTGAGCGTGGATTTAAATTGTTTGCTGCTCAAGAGGTGATGGGTGAGCACGGAGTGGGCGCACCTGAACCCCCCCGGGCACTGCATCATTCCCCAGGGCGCTGAGAACAGGCAGAGGGAAAAGAAAATGAGAGTGCTCGAAGTTGCTGGATAATCCACTCCCCCAAATCCTCGTTTCCATCTCAACCTTCAAGAGATCTTCGCCAAGTCCTGGCTTCAATCTGCGCGCAGGATCTCCTCCTCCCGCTCTTCCCCGCGCTCCCCAGGCCCCCGGCAGCCCTCGCACGATTTAATGTCTTACAGCTCTGTCCCTATTTGACAAACAGGTGATTTTGCTAATGAGGAATAAATGAGATTCACAGGATGAGAGAAAGGGAACAGCAGCTGTCGTGAGTGCAGGATGTGCTGGCTTTATTAAAATAATATATGGCCACATGCTTGGTATTAGGGCTCGCAGTTTGAGAACTCCCATCTCATCCCTCCTGGCTCCCCCTCCCCTGCCCTGGAACATTTTCCAATCAGGGAATTACTGGCTGGAGAGCCCAGGTTGTCCCAGTCCATGCATGGGAAATACAGTGGGAAATGCAGCCTGGCTGTGCTGGGAATTTGTGTGTGTGTAGGGAGGAGAGAGGGGAAGGGAAGGGGAAACTGAAGGGAAGGGCAGAAAGAGGGAAATGGAAGGGGGAGATGGAAGGGGAGGGGAAATGAGAGGGGGAAATGGGAAAAGGGAAGGGAAAATATGGAACGGGGTGAAGGGGAGAAGGGGAAAAGGGGAAAATNAAGGAGCGGGAAAGGAGCGGGAAAGGAGCGGGAAAGGAGCGGGAAAGGAGCGGGAAAGGAGCGGGAAAGGAGCGGGAAAGGAGCGGGAAAGGAGCGGGAAAGGAGCGGGAAAGGAGCGGGAAAGGAGCGGGAAAGGAGCGGGAAAGGAGCGGGAAAGGAGCGGGAAAGGAGCGGGAAAGGAGCGGGAAAGGAGCGGGAAAGGAGCGGGAAAGGAGCGGGAAAGGAGCGGGAAAGGAGCGGGAAAGGAGCGGGAAAGGAGCGGGAAAGGAGCGGGAAAGGAGCGGGAAAGGAGCGGGAAAGGAGCGGGAAAGGAGCGGGAAAGGAGCGGGAAAGGAGCGGGAAAGGAGCGGGAAAGGAGCGGGAAAGGAGCGGGAAAGGAGCGGGAAAGGAGCGGGAAAGGAGCGGGAAAGGAGCGGGAAAGGAGCGGGAAAGGAGCGGGAAAGGAGCGGGAAAGGAGCGGGAAAGGAGCGGGAAAGGAGCGGGAAAGGAGCGGGAAAGGAGCGGGAAAGGAGCGGGAAAGGAGCGGGAAAGGAGCGGGAAAGGAGCGGGAAAGGAGCGGGAAAGGAGCGGGAAAGGAGCGGGAAAGGAGCGGGAAAGGAGCGGGAAAGGAGCGGGAAAGGAGCGGGAAAGGAGCGGGAAAGGAGCGGGAAAGGAGCGGGAAAGGAGCGGGAAAGGAGCGGGAAAGGAGCGGGAAAGGAGCGGGAAAGGAGCGGGAAAGGAGCGGGAAAGGAGCGGGAAAGGAGCGGGAAAGGAGCGGAAAGGAGCAGGAAGGGCGCCAGGCAGGGAGGGAGCCCTGGCCGCAGGAAAACAAGTGCTCAGTGAATAATTCACTGGGTGAGTGACAGAGGAATTGCCGTTTAACAATTTGCTGGGCAAATATTATTTGACCATTTCTAGAACTGCTCCAAGAGTACAAATATAACCTCCCCCTGCTCTGGGAATAATTCATTGGGCACAAGCAGCCTGCAACTCATCAGATAAATTATTGAGAGGGGATAATGCGGCCCCGGTTTGGGGTGGCACAGCGGCCACCAAAGCCTTCCTGCCACTGAGGCACGGCTCCTTTGGTCCTTGCTGTCCCGCTGGCCCAAGGACAGCGGTTCCAGGAGGGTCTGGGTGGGACGATTGCTGATCACCGGGAGGGGAGCTGGGCCCCTCTCTCCAGGACCCTGCTAATCCCGTGTCCCCACATCCCTGGAGGATTAAGCTCCCATATGAATGCTCCCGGGAGCCCAGGGAATGAGGGGAAGCAGCTCAGCTTCTGCATGGAGGGACACGGGGGGGAAAGCAACCCCCCTGCCCAGGCCGGGTTTGGGAACAAAAAGCCGGAGTTCCATGAGGAGCATCCCCCGCTGGGGCCCTGGGGCTGCTGCCGCTATTGAGGAGGCTCTGGCATGCATGGCTCCAGGTGCTCCAGCCCAAATCCTCTGCCCTGCATCCCTGCATCCTCCCCGGGCCACCTGGAGCTCGGGGACCTGCGGGGTGGAGGGGCCAGGGGGGATGAAATCTGGCTGTGACCATTCTCGTGCTTTTGGCCAGTTCGTGCCTCAGTTTCCCCAGGGGTTTCCCAGTGCGAAGCTGCTCCTTGTTAACTGTTGGGAATGGCAAAGGATTCAATGACCCAGGAAAAAAAATCTCACTCCTCCGTGGAGATCTTGAAGGCAAAACTGTCAGGTGCCATGAAAATAATTGTGGGAAATAAGAACAACAATTTGAAGAGGCAATTTGAAGTTAACTCTTAAAAAAATTATTTTAGAAATCAGGAAACTTGGGTGGCTCAAAGTTTGAACTCCTGGAAGTGAAATTAAAAGCAAGCCCGGTTTTCAATCAGCAGCACCGGAGGGGTCAGCTCACCTCTCCCTGTGGCTCCGCACAGACACCTCTCCACTCCTTCTCCAATCCACTGAGCGATTAAACCCACTATTATCTTATTTATTTTGGCTTCCCTCCTTGCCAGTCCCCCTGCTGTAAATTAAATGATTGCCGAGTTAGATTAGCAGAAAGCATATGTGGAAATTACCTTTTAATTTCTTAATTACATTGCACTCACCTGCAGCTCAACCTGCCAGGGTGAGGAAAGTGTGAAGTTAATTTCCATTGATATATTATCTGCATTTTTATAAATTAGGATCCTATTAAAGAGGAAGCGTATCAAGAATTCATTGTTCCTAATCAGTCCGCGGGACATGGATGGGATCTTCCTTCAGCCTCCAGGGATGTCTTACAAAACCAGGGCTGGCTGCAGGTCTGTGGGAATTGATGCCCAAACCTGGGCTGCTCCGAGAGGATCTGATGGGATGTGAGGAAATAAAATCTGCCATGAGAATAAATGAGCAGTGGAATAGGGACCGAAGGAAATTGTGGGATCTCATTCCTCGGAGGTTCAAGACAAATGCCTGAAAAGGCTGGAGTGAATCCAGTGTTGGGCTTGCTTTGGACAAAGGGTTGGATTCCAGAGCTCTTGGAGCCCCATCCCACCTGGAGAAGCCTACATCCAGTGCCCTCTCTGTGCTGCAAGGGGCTGGAATTGCGGTCTCCCAAACACGATCCTGTATTTGTGCTTCCAACCCTGCTAACCACACACAGAAATCATCGGGAGGTGGCACAGATCAGTTGCAAACCCAGAAAATTTGCTTCAGATCAAAAATGTCCTGTGAAATTCCAAGCTAAGATGGAAGATGCCTGATTTTTTTCCTCCCTGCACGGCGCCTTCCCTCACTTGACCACGCTGCATTCATTTCAAACTCCTCATTCCCCACCCAGAGGTCACATCACCTATTAATCACGCTGAAGAGCCCCTCAATTATCTGCAACCACGATTACCCCAACCCATTCCACGTCCCCCATGACATTTGGCTAACTGAGGTTGTTCTGTATTATTATTATTTTTCAATTGTGGTAATTATTGTACATTAAACCATTAGCATTCATTACTCCTACAGTGTGTAATTAGAACAATGGTGGATGGATTGCTACCGACTCTAATGAAGTTTTTATAATTGTAATTTATGGTCGTCAAATTACCTTTCTTAAAAATGAAGGCTAATATTAGCCTCTTAAGTTATGGGGAGGGGGTGGTAATTACTTCTAATTGATGGTTCTTGTTTGCTCTCCACACAGAGCGACGCCGATCCGATCCTGGAGAAGGGAAGGCTGGGAGGGGATCCTATGGATTTCTGTCACTGTCTGAAGGGGGGTGACAAGAGGATGGTGCAGAAATGGAAACACGGCAAGTTCCACCTGAGAATCAGGGAGAATTCCCTCCCGGGTTGTCCAGAGAGGTTTGTGGAGTCTCCTCCTCTGGAGATACCCAGAAGATGTCTGGGCACGACCCTAAGGTGCTCAGGGGACTCTGCTGGGGAAGGGTTGGGTGACCTCCGGTGGTCCCTCCCAGCCCCAGCTGTGGATTTAGGATTTGGGGATCCCTCCAGTCTCCACCTGGCCCAGGACGGAAAATCATCCTTGCAAAGCAGCGCTCCTTGAGCCCCGGCCATGACACTGCAATGGGGTGGAGGAATCACGGAACCGCAGAATATCCTAAGCGGGAAGGAACCCACAGGGATCATCGATCAACCCCTGGCCCTGCACAGACACCCCAACAATGCCACCCTGTGCATCCCTGGGAGCGATCCAAACACCCCTGGAGCTGTGGCAGCCTCGGGGCCGTGCCCATTCCCTGGGGAGCTGTTCCAGTGCTTATCCCACCCTCTGGGGGAAGAACCTTTTCCTGAAATCCAGCCCTGACACAGCTCCAGCCGTTCCCTGAGTGCTGTCCCTGTCACAGCGAGCAGAGATCAGAGCTGTCCCTCCACTGCCCCTCGACAGAAGCTGCAGCCCCCGATGAGTCTCCCCTTGATTTCCTCCGGCCAGAACAATCCGAGTGACCTCAGCTGCTCCTTGTGCGGCGGGGACAGCACAGAGCCGAGCTGGGAATGCTGCTGGGAACGCTGCTGGCTCGGCGTGGAGCGGGAAGAGCAGCAGCCCAGCCGGGCAGGGAGAGAGCAGAGAAAGGGCAAGGACAGGGTCGGGAAAGGGTAGGAAAAGGGCAGGAAAACGGTAGGAAAA
The DNA here is from genome assembly GCA_013397895.1 of Origma solitaria. Classification (NCBI taxonomy): domain Eukaryota; kingdom Metazoa; phylum Chordata; class Aves; order Passeriformes; family Acanthizidae; genus Origma; species Origma solitaria. The sequence continues at coordinate 1,322,552 of VZRL01002565.1, read as the reverse complement.
CGGTAGGAAAAGGGTAGAAGAGCCCCGCCGCTGGCCATGGTGCTGAACAGCCTCTCCGCGCCCCCGAGAGCCTGAACGGGAGGGTTTTATGCATCGCCCCCCGCCCCCGATAGCCTAACCTGGCTGGAGGGGAGGAGGTGCCAACCTGCCCTGCAATGATTATTTTTTGTTGTGGTTATGAGTTCGGAATCAGCCGCGCCTCGGCGTCCCGGCGGGGGGCCGACTTTTGCTTTAATTGCCTCAGTTTGAATCAATTTGGGCTCAATTACGCTCCTCCTCAGGTATAATTGAGATGTTTGTGCCTATCTCTCGGAGGTGGATGCAGCCATCCCCCGAAGCGCTGCCGAACAGAGGCGGAGACTCGGTCACCTCACTAATGGCTGGTCCTGGGTGAGCTCAGGAGGAGGAATTCCCTCAATCCTCTCCCATCCTGCAGGCTCCAAGGGAGCGGGGAGGCCTCTAAGCAAGTTAGGAAGCTCCAGGTGTTGGCACTTTGGGGATGACAAAGCTCGTGTGAACCCACGCTGAGGTGTGCTGGGCCCTGGAGGAGACAAACAGAAGAGTTCTCACCACCAGAAGCTCCAAACTTTAGCCTCCACACTACAAACATCGTCGGGAATTGGTTTTGATGGACAAGGTTTCCTGTATGGATGGGATGGGCAATGATGTCAAATCTCCGAGCTGGAATATCCATCTCCTGTCAGCTGTAGGTGCAGGTCTCCTGCTTGGCTGCAGTAGGTAAATGTAGTTCTAACACATGAGGAACAGGTGAATTTTCACTGCTTTACCAACAGTTATAAGATTTTTTTTTTCCCTTAGTACCAGCAAGAGAAGAAAAAAAAAAAGTAAATTGAATTTGGGTTTTTTTAAGTGAATTGAGTTAAAATTTTTTTTTGGGGGTGTGGTGGTATTTATTGGGTTGGTTTTTTGGGGTTTTTTACTCGCAAGAGGACAATTCACTGTCATTTTCCTGCCTTCTTGAGATCTAAGGCTCATCAGAAAACAAAAGGCTGATTCTGAGACCTCTGCCTCATTCATTGTCATAATTAAAGAACAGGTCAGCAGAGGGATTTTCCAGAGGTTTTAAAAAACAGAAATGAAAACATTTCTCTATTTCTGACTGACCTGCAGGTGGTTCATGTTTTCTCCCTCAAATGCAGCACAAACCCAACACTTACATCTTGGTCTTTCAGTAATGTCCTGGCTGTTCCTCATGCCCAGTCCTCACAAAAATGGAAAAATACGGAGTTGAGGAGTATTGCTGAAAAGTGTCACCAGTGAATAGGGGTTCTTTCGAAAAGGATGGTTGTGGCTTTTTGAACAACCCCATTTCCTACTTAAAAAAATAAATAAATAAAAAGGAAAGGAGAAAGTTTCTGTGGAAGTTTTAAACCCAAGGATTTTGTTTGCAGGTCTCAGTGGCTGGTTCTTGGCTATGAAGCACCACAAGTGCCTCCCTCATCCAGAGAGAAGTGCTGGTGATGGGAGGCCGGGCTGGCCTTTCCCTCCTTCCTCCCACAGGGATCATTCTTCCATCATCCATTTCCCAGGAACACGAAGAAGCAGCGAGGATTGATTCATCTTCTGTGAGCAGCAGCGCTGAGGAGAGGCCAAACACTTTGGTGTCCTCGGGCTCTGGCCCTAAGGACAACTTGGATCCTCCAGCTCCACAGGATGGTCCTGGCTCTGCCTGGGGGCCTCCCCAGACACCTCCGCAATGCCAGATCTGCACTGGGACAGAATTCATGGAATCATGGAAAGGTTTGGGTTGGAAGTGTTCTCTGACGGCCACCTAATCCAAAAATCAGATTGCCCAGAGCCCCATCCAATGTGACCTTGAATTGCGAGGGATGGGGCACCTACCACCGCTCCAGTGCTTCATCACCCTCAGCACAAAGAAATCCTTCCTTATTTCCATTCTGAATATGCCCTCTTTTAGTATAAAACCACAACCCTTCATCCTGTAGCTGTTGGCCCTGACAAAAAATTTATTTTCAGCTCTTCAGGCTCTGAGGTCTCTTTTTCTTCTCCAGGCTGAACAACCCCAATTCTCTCAGCCTTTTTTTCACAGGAGAGTTCCTCCAGCCTTCGGATCACCTTTGCGGCGTCCTCTGCACCGCTCCAACAGGTGCCCACCTCATTTCCCGGGGAGCTGATCGCGATCCACACCCACAGCAGTGGCGGATCCTTCCGTGGCCTGCCACAATCCGAGCTGGCAGCGCTCGGAGCGCCCAGCGCACGGCCCGGAGCGCTCCCCGCGCTCCTGCCCCGCACAAAGGCTCTGCCTCGGAGCCGCTGGCAGTGCCTGGGCGCAGCCCTGATTAGATCGCTGTCACCAGGGAACAGGAAGGTTAATTGCCATTCTCTTTGTGTGCCGCTCGGAGAGGAGACCAATTTCAGCTCAGTAGCAACAAAGTGTTGCCTGCTTGCTTTGGAGGGGGTAGGGGAGAGCGGAGCGAAGTGGAGGGCAGGGAGGGAGGGGAAGGGGGTGTTGGACAAACGGGCAGGATTGTGCATGGACTTTGAGCAGAGCTGTGTCTTGTCTGGTCTAGCAAAAGAGAAGTGCTTAACAAGTATTAAGGGACACAAATAATTCTCCTTTTCTCCTCTCGCCCATTCTTTTCTCTCTTTCTCTTTGCTTGTAAATCCTGCTTATCGCATCTGAATAGCAGAATGGTTTCACACCGGACCTTTAATCTGGCCCAGAGCAGCCCCCAGAGGGGCAAAGTGGCTGAGGATTACCTTTTATTTTATTTGATTTTTTTTTAGCTTTCTTCCACTCCTCCCCTCCCTTGTGGTGGTGGTGTTTTTTTTTTCTTTCCCCTTGCTCTGCATTTGTTCTTGGAAGGAGTGAGGAGCAAAGGCTTAAGGGGGGGAAGGGGAAGAAAAAGAAGTGTGTAGGGGGTGTTACAAACTTAAGGGGATCTGGATCTATTCAGAGCGACTTGTCCATAGCCTTGCTGCTTTTGTTCGCCTGCCATTCTTTAGCTGATTTCTTCACTCTGGTAAAAGCGCTTTAATTCCCTTGTAGATACCGAGAATCCCTCCTTCTCCTGCTCTCCCCTCCTTCTCCTCCTGCAGCCCTGTGCACCCTCTTTCACTTTCTCAGCCTCTTTATCCAGTGTCCTCCTAACCACCAACAAAGCCCAGAAACCATCAGGTTTCCTTTCAGAAGGATGAAAGAGGCAGAAGGAGCAGGAGGAGGGTGAGGAGAAGGGGAGCAGTGTGTGTGTGTGTGTGCACACGTGCATCTGCACACACCTGAGCCACGCTGCAGGGCTTGGGGGGCTCTCCCTGACTTTTCCTGATGTGGTTTTTGACCCCAGGAAGTTTCATTTATGGTCTCTCCTGATGTAGGCCATGCAGCAAAGCCCTTGAGGAGAAAAGGGCTGAGGAGCCAGCCAGCCTTGGAGGATGCAGGTGGATTTCACAGCCAGGGGCTGCTGGAGGTGCAGCTGGGAAGTGTCCCCAAGGGACAAGGATGGGCTAGAGACTCAGAGCTGGGCTGGGGTACCTGCATAGGCACAGAGGCCAGCACAGCAGAAGCCCCTCCGGCCACCAGACACTGAAGATGAGGTTGGTCTTCTCCCACGTTTAGCCAGGAGAGGTTTGCCGGCAGGGGGAACATCTGGGAGCACCAGGCTGTGAGCCACCCTCTGCAAACCCCCAGTGAAGGCGCTGCCAGCTCAGGGGTGGGAATACCTGCCCAGGCTCTCAGTCACCAGGGATCAGAACAGCTCATTTTTCTGTGATTCATTCCCAGAAGCTCAGGCCCAGGTCAGCTGCGTGGCTGGAAACAAGAACAGTGAACAGACTGAATCCACTGCCCTTCGCCTTTCCACCCCATGGGGGTTTATCCACGGGAAGCCTGAGGTGTGAGGTCCAAGGTCTCACAGCTGATTGAGGTCACTGCTTATCAGCCTGGGTTAGCTGATAGGAGAAGTGACCACGCTGAGCTCTCTGCAGAAGGAACAGTCTCCCATCCTGGCACTGTGGGTGCTCCTGCTGCCAGCGTGGTCCAGCCCCAGCTGGATCCCATGGAGATAGAAGGCCTGGGAAAGGGGAAGGGATTGACACATCCACCAGCGGGGCTGAGTTCCTGCACTGGTTTCCATGGACAGCACAACCTACTCCAGCTGGTTTCTCTCTGGGCTGTTCCTGAGCCTGATGAAAACCAGCAGTGAACAGGCACTGGATCTGCGAACAGACAGCAACAAAAACATTAGGACCAAATGCGGTGTTTGTGGAGCAATTGTCTGAGCTGGGATGTCCCTGTTTACCTTCCAGGCACTGCTCCCTGCTTCCAGCTCTGCCTGGGAAGGCCGGACTGATGGAGGCATGAGGAAAGCCTGGGGAAGGCACAGGGAGAGGAAGAAGAGCAGATTGATAAGGCCAGGCTGGGTGGGGCTCTGAGCATGTAGCAGGAGGTGTCCCTGTCCGTGGCATGGGGTGGAACTGGATGAGATTTAAGATCCTTTCCAAGCAAAGCATTCCATGATCCCATGATTTGATGACCTGTAAAGGTGTTAGAAAGGCCACCACAGCATGAGCCTTCTCTGCCCTGCTCTGGGAGGTCATTGCTCCAGAACAGAAAGGGAGATGTGCCTTCTGCCCAGCTGTGCACTGCAGCTGATGGAGCACAGGGAGATTTCCCAGTTCTGCTGGAGGAGGTGATAAATTCCCTCCTCTTCTGCTGTCCCACCTTTTGACCTCGGAGTAAATCAGAGCCTTGGGCTTGCCTGTAGTGCTGAATCCATTGCCCTGAATCAAAGCCGTCCTGAGGGCCAGGAGGTCCTGGGGCTGTCTGAGCACTGACCACTGGCATGAGATTTTGATCCAAACACACCAAGCTCAGCAAGTGTGAGCTAAAAACACCAGTGCCTATTGTCACAGCTCAGCTGAGCAGCTCGGCCTGGAGAGGTGGCTCCAGCATTGAGTGGAGTCAGGGGTTTTAGGGAATTAGTCCCAATAAATCCAGTGGGAGACACAGTGACTTGGGTGGAGGGACCTGGAATGATCCTCCTTCCTGCTGCCTCTTCCCCTGCCATGAGCAGTGATGACACCCAGGGAAGATTTCCTTCTCCCTGCCCCTTTTCCCTGCTCACTCAGAGTGTGGGTGCCTGGTTTTGGTGCTGCCTGGGACAGCCAGAGCTCTGCTGGGTGTTTCTTCAGCGAGGGAGCCCAGGTGCATTGTCCAAGTCTTCCCGGAGCCAGGAAGGTTTGGTGTGCCTGGGCACGTGCTCCTTTGCAGAGCAAATTATGGGATCAGGACCTGCTTTCACAAGAGGGTTTGTTCCCACGTTGGCCTGGATTAACTCCCCCCTTCCCCTGCGAGCAGGAGGGAATGGGAGAAGCTGAGGCATTTCCTGCAATGACTAATTAGATCCAGCTCCTAACAACAACATGCACCAGAGAAAAGCGAGGCATTAGCCAGGACAAGGTAATGAGACTCTTCCCCTCCCCAACTACTTCTCCCGCTAATCCCAGACAAAGCTCCCGGTGCTGGACCGAGCTGTAAATCAGCACTGCTCTCCTTTTACAGTGAAGATTTGTCACCACCAATCATCTGCATCTCGAGAAAGCCTCGTTTTGTGTATTTTTATTTCTAATCCCCCTCCCCTGGGCTGCCCCAGGAGGTGCCAGGGCACAGCTTTTCCTTGGAGGCACATTAAAGCCGCCACCACCACCACCACCACGAAGGGCAGTGCCACCGCTGCCAGGGGCAGGCACGAAGGGTGTTCCTGCTTTTCCAGATGGCTGGATTTCTCCTGCATCCACGGCGGTGGCATTGGATTAAGCCTCAGGCCGAGCACATGAGCAGTTTAATAATGAATGATTCGCACGTTGCCAGCCAGGAGTAATTCAGGCAGCAGCGTGTGGAGCACAGCTGCTGTCCAAGCACCTGGCCTTCAAAGGGTGAATGAACATTAAGATTGTTCCATAAAAGCCTGTCCAGCAGTTGCTGAGGGCTGGGGGGGGTACTTTATGAATGGAGGTGGCAACCTGGCCCCAGCATTTTTGCAGGAGCTGGGAGATGATCTGTGCCATGTGTTCCTTGGCCAAAGATGGAGCAGGTCAGAGCAGGGTGGGGAGGCCTGAGGAATGCGGGAGGAGGTTTAGGAGCAGCCAGGAGCGGAGAGATGTGGGACACCAACAGGGAACTGGGAGGAATTTTGGGGTGGGCAGATGGTTTTTCAGCTGGAATTTCAAGAGATGTGTCTGGGCTTGCCCAGAAGTCAGAAAGCAATGGATAGCCCAGGTCCCATCTTTTCTCCTCTTCCTTGAGGAAAACCCATCAGACGTCACAGGCAGCAGGACCAATGTCTGCAGGGATGTGCTGAGGGACAGTCTGGAGCACCCAGCAGTGCTGCTCAGACCATCAGGATGTGGCTCAGCCCTGGGATGCCCAGACAGGGATGGTTGAACATCACACTCAGTGTTCAGGCACTCCAGACCACATGAAATTCTGAGCTTCTCAAGAAAAAGCCATTTTGGCAGCTCCCTATGAGTTGAGCGCTGATTAGCCCCTGGCCATGAGGTAGAATCCACCTCCCTGGGGCCTTCATCTCTTCCTCCAGATCCCTGCCAGTCCCAGTGACAGCGAGATGACATTTCTCATCTTGTAGCTGGCCATGGACCCAGCACAAGGGACCTGGCCCTCAGTTTGGCACAGCTGCTTCCAGCCAAGGGACAAGGTGAGGTTTGCGGCTGCTGTTCCCACAACAGCTCAGTTACTTCTTCCATATCAATGGAACTGCAGCTGGGAGAGAGATTTGAGATCAGCATCAGAACCCAAAGGGCCAATGGAGGCCAAAAATTCCATCCAGCCTTGGCATCCAAGAAGCAATTCTGCTCTGCAGCAGCTTCACCCAAACCCCTGCGGTGTGCCTGGTGTCCTGCAGTGTCTCCAGCCAGAACACAACCCTCGTTTGAGGTGGAAAACACAGCCCAAAGAAGTCATGCTGGACATGAGCTTATTTGAATTATTTCTTTAGAACAAAAAATTACAGCCTCGAACCACCACTCTTCTCTTGGCTGCTCTGGTACCAGCACGTTGGTGAAAGAAAATCCTTCTCCCATGGGAATTTCCCCCTTCCTCCTCTTGGAAAGCATCCTTCAGCCCTCTTTGGAGCAAAACCGGGGAAGGCATGCGGGGGAGCAGGGGAGGGGGAGGAGGAGCTGGAGATGTTTGCTAGCAAATAGAGGACTGTGTGCTCAAACACTCCTGCTCTGCCTATCCCTCCCCGGCAGCGTTTGCTCAGCAAACACAGCTAATTCACCAGCTTCCCAACGTTTGATTCAGTCTGCAGAGCAAACCTCGCATCCCACGTCCCCGACGGCCTCCTCTGCCCCCCTGCTTCACCCCCAGCTCGGCACCAGACCTCTGCTCTTCCCCACATCCCCTGCTCTTCCCTTCCACCCCCCAAAATCTGGGAGCTGTTTGAAATCAGGCTGAAGTGCACACAGTGGAGCAGTGTCCCAAGCTCTCCTGTGCTGCCAGCCCTCGGAAATGTGGGAAAACATCAGCCTGGACAGTGTTTTCCTGGGATGCAGGTTCCAGGCAGCTGATAAAGAATGAGCAGAACCCTTAGGGGCTCAGAACCCTTTCTAAAAAAAAATTTAAATGGTTATTTGTAACCCTTGTAAGGACGTGACCCTGAGCCTTGGGCAGCAGCAGTGGGAAAAGGTGCTCTGATTTGACTTGAAGGTGCCCAGAAAAGGAGTGGCTGTTTGAAGTTATCAAACCTTCAGACACAAAAAACAACTTGAAATCACCACATTCATCCAGACATTATTTTATATAGGAGAGTCACCAGCAGCTGTGTGCAGGCACTACAGTAAAATGGTTATGGTAGTGAAGAGGTCAATATATTTAGCAGGGAGCACTCAGATGCCAAAATGCTTCAACAGCTCCAGAATGTTGGGTCTGAGTCAGAGAGTAACATCCTTTTTGTTTTGGGATGGCAGTGTGAATATTCTGCTGAAATCAGAGAATTATTAAGGTCGGAAAATCCTCTAAGATAACCAAGTCCAACCACTGTACTGAATAGCCATTAATTGCTGTTTGTGGCTTGGCCAGGAGTTTGGGGACACATTTTACCAGTGCCACAGCACCGCGGGGAGGTGTCAGGGCTGCCTGGCTCCAGCTGTGCTTGGACAAGGGACTTGAAGGACCACAATGGCCCAGGTGCTGTGTTTTCACCGTGTTTCTCCCGTGCTTCACCTTTCCCTTCTCCTGCTCAGCCTCGGGTGTAAATAGTCCAGGGAGACACCAATCAGAGCCAGGACTGAACCTGCTTTGGGTTTGCTATTTTGGAGAGCAGCAGTTCCTTTGCCCTGGCAGGCCCTCACGCTCTGGGGGCACCCAGGTGTCTGTCACCCTCCCTCGAGCCACAGCATGCGGGTGCCAAAGGCCACAGCACTGGACCAGGAGATGGTTTTGGGAAAGCACCGGGAGATGGCTTTGGGACAGCACCGGGAGATGGCTTTGGGACAGCACCGGGAAGCACAGGAAGCATCCCTGCGCCACTGCAACCAGCCCCGGAGCCCAGGCGGGGACATATGCTCCCTTCTCGCCTTCTCCGGCGCCCGCCTGTCATGGCAGGTCCTCGCAGGAGGCCATTAAACACTTAGGTGACCTTGGACCCCTGCCCGCAGCAGCTGCCCGGGAGCGCGGCCGGAGCGCCGGGGCTGTCAGCGCGGGTGGACCGCCCGCACCGACAGGGACCGAGGGACGGAGGGACAGCCGCGGTGGCGATGCCGTAGGGCAGTGCCGGGCTGCTCTGCCTCTCTCCTGGCTCTCCGTGCCCCTCCGGGCTCAGCCCTGGGTGTTAATTTTCCGGCTGGCTGCCCTCGTTTGTGACAGCGAGGGGAGACGCAGATGAAAGCCAGGCACAGGCTGTGGCGCCGGGGCTGATGGAGGGGTGACAACCGGGCTGGGCTGGTTTGGTTTTCACTCCCCTCGTGCTGTCCCGGTGGTACAAACCCTTCCACGGGGGCACTTCTGGTGAGGGGGGGGGCACAGCCCAGCTGCGGAATTTTGGCAGAGGTTTTGGGTTTGGTTTCCCATCAGGAATCAGCAGTACCTCACACACCATCCCATCCATGCCACTGCCCAGGACAGCACCCTTTGGCTGTGGTGTTAAGCCCTTGCCTTGTTTTAATTTTTTTTTTAATTTAATTTTATTTTATTTTGAATCTGAATCACCACTCCACTATATCCTGCTCAGCCTCTCAGGTGTTCTGCTCTTAACTTTAAAACCCCCAAAATTTTTCCATGACAACTTATAAAAAGGTCTTCCATGCTCTTGGCATCCCCTCATCCCCTCCCAAGCATCTCTGGGGTCCTCACCACTACTGGACCAGAACACCCCAGAGCAGGTCCTGTGCCTAGGCCACCTCCTGGGATGTTATTTCTAATTTCATTTTTGGTTTTTAAAGTGAAATGCTGAGGTTTTGGCTCTTCCTTGGGAGGACAAACAACCAAGAGCTGCCTCTGCCAGACTTTGAAGGCAGCTGGAAGAGAAGAAACCATGAAGGGAGGCAGGAGTGGGAAGTCTTGCACCAGCAGCAGAACTAAGCCGTGACAAGCTGCAGAGCTGCATCTTTGCTTTCCCTGAGTTATATTTGGGGAGAAATAGGGAAAATGGGCTATTAAAACATTTTTAGCTTTACCACCCCATTCGCTGCACCCCCAGAGTCAGAAAGAGGAGCTCTGCCTTTGCCACCTGTGCTTCTCTCAGGTCATTTTGGGGCAGTAATTAGGTTTTTCTGGGGGCCTGGTAGGTTACAGTGAGCTTCCAAAAGGAGACGTTGCCGCTCTGTGTCCCAGGGGAAATTAGTATGTGGGAAAGGATGGGAAATGTGAATCTCTTTGCCAGGTGCAGGCTGGCTGCTCAGGGAACCTCTTGAAGAGATGGGAATGTTTCCCCTCCAGACAGGCTGCAGGCACCTGTTAAATTAAAGCAGCCTCTCCTCAGTGAGCAGATTTTCCTGCTCTGTAGTGAGGAGCAAACTCTCCTTGGAAGCTCTGGTATCCATCGGAAGAGCCTCTCACCCTTTTCCCTCAGCTCAGCATGCAGAAATACCCCAGGGAGATTTTTAGAATGAGGAAAAAATCTCCTAGACTCCTATTTCTGCCCTCCATCAGACCTCTGCTCATGCCTGGAGGTGGGGAACGGGCTGGGGGAGGGCATATTCGGGATTTCTCTGCACCCAGAGATGTCTCTGCACCCAGACGAGAGCCGAGCTGTGATTTTCCAGCGGTATCCTTTGATTTGGAGCGTGGCTCGGAGCAGAGCCCGGCAGTTCAAAGGCAGCTGGCACCACTCCTGCCCTATCTCTGCTGGACACAGCACAACTCGGGGACGTGGAGCTGAGGATCTAAAACCCGGCGTGCCTTTGAAAAATCTTCACTCGGAAACTTCGCCTGACACAGTGAGGAGCAAAAAAGGACTGGGAGCTGTGCAGGGGCATGGGGAGAGCAAGATTTGAAGGAAAAGTGCTGCTCCTGATGTGCCAGTGCTGTTTTGGTGCCTTGACTCTGAAATAAATGCCCCAGCAGGTGCTGGGCTGAGGCCTCCTGGCTGTGGAAACCCCATCCCCATTCACTTGGCTTGGAAAAGAAACCCTCTTGGAGGCTGTGGGGTTTTTCCTTCATTCCTCCTGATCAGAAAGTTCTTCTGAGCAGGACATGCTTAAGCTGTAGGTGGGTGGTGCAGGGTGAGGGGGGACAGACAGGTATGACCTCGTGTGGTGTTAAGCCCTTGCCTTCTTTGGTTTTTGATTTTTTTTTTGAACCAGAGCCACTAAAAAACCGGAGGTTTTTTTCGAACCCCACTATATCTTGCTCAGCCTCTCAGGTGTCCTGCCCTTAACTCTAAACCCCCCAAGATTTTCTATGACAACCTATAAAATGTTTTTTCCATAAGGTCACACCCAAAGGGTGCTGTCCCGGGATGGCGTGAGGGGCACTGCTGATTCCTGATGGGAACCCAAACCCCAAACCTGCCAACCTGCTGTGGCTTGGCCACCATCGCTGCAGGGATCAAGGAGTCCTGGAATGGTTTGGCTTAAAAGCCCATCTTGTCCCAGTCCTCCCGCCATGGGAAAGGACACCTTCCACCAGACCAGGCTGTCCAGAGCCCAACCCAATGGCCTTGGATGGAGCACTGTGGTGTTGTCCAGAGCCTGGGCATGTCCTGGGGGAGGCAGGGAGAGGATGGAGCCCGTGTGTGAGCGGAGAGAGCCGGGCTGGTGCTGTAGGAACACCCTGGAGCAGGCTGGGATGACCTTTTCCCGCTGGCCATGTCCTGTGCTGGTCACCGGGAGAGGCCAGGAAAGGTGTCCCGACCCTGCCGTGCTTCCACAGTGCGCTGCCCTGCAGGAGGAGCCCTCCTTCATCCCCTTTTGCATTATTATTTCCCCCCCTCTTTAAATTCATCTCCCTCCGCCAGCCGGGGCTGTCCCTGCTGGAAAATTACTCTGACAAAAGCTCCCTCAGCAGTAATTACCTAAATGGGGGGAAGGGAGGGGAGATCCATTTAGAATCCACTTCATTGCGGGATTAGCTAATTAATTAACGGTTTCACTGACAACTCGAAGGGGAAGAGTGTGTTAAATAGGAAGGCTCTGGAGCTTGATTTATGTGATCTGACACCCACGCTCTCTCCGCCAAGTTGCCATCGTGCCTTCCCCCGGCCGAGGGGTCCCGCCCGCCTCCTCTCCGGGGCGGGGAGGGGATGGACAGGGCGATCCTGGGGCTGCCAGGAGGCTGGGGACACGCGTGGGGACACATGGCCGGGGTGGAGGGGAGCACTGCTGTTGGCTGGCAGATGAAGCTGGGCTCGGGGGGCCTGGCACGGACCCCCATCTGGCCGGCTCTGGCACAAAGAGCCGGGAGAGGAGGAGGATGGCTCTGCCCCGTGCCCCTCTGCACCCCCTGATGCCACCTGCTGTCACCGGGAGAGGGAAAAGCTGGATCTGAGTGGCCTCCTCTGGTCACTCTCCAGCCCCAAACCCTGCCCGGAGTGGCTGCAGAGGGTCCGTGGGTGGATCGGTGTTTGGGGTGGGATGAGGAGTGGGATAGGTGTCCCTGGCTTGGAGTGAAGCTGCTGAGAGGCCTGGTGGCCCCGGCAGAAGAGAGGTCCTCTCCTCTGCCCCAGGACGCCCGGACAGCATCCCTGGGCATGTCTGTCACCCCACAGACCTGGAAGGACACTGGCAAGTGTCCTGGCTGCCGACCCTGCCCTGCCACCAGCACTGACCCCAGCCCAGCCTCCCCTCAGGGTCTGCTCCTCATCTCCAGTGCCTGGGGAAGGTCCCAGGCTGGCCAGGGTGGCTGTGCAGAGGAGATGACCTACATGTCCTGTCCACACCTGGCCACGCCCAGCCCAAAGGGACAGGGAGCCTGAGGAACACAGGAGAGAGCTGCCAGTGCTGCCCAGCCCGGGGCACCCCCTGGCATGGCTGGGGTGAATTTTTTAGGTCTCAGATGGCTGCGCTGAGCAGGAGTGAGCTCCCAGCAGCAGGAGTGACTCCAACTCCCTCTCAAGCATCCCTTACTTTGCCTGTGCTCTGCCCACCTTCCCTCTGTATTATTTCTTTCTTGGGTTCTTGGAGCAGATTGGGGTTCTGGGATTGCTCTGCTCACCACCCCAATTCCCCCCCTGCTGCCTGGTGACTGTCACCCACACCAGCATCTCAAGGGACAGCCAGCTGTGGATTTGGATGGGGAAAAACAAAACCCGAGAGTTTCCAGCTGGATTTGTTAATTTGAGGCAAAGGTTAAAACGTGTATTGAAAAAAACCCTGTGCTTTTCCTGCTTAATTTGCTTTTGTTTGTTTGTTTGCATTCTGCAAGGGCTGTAATTCCCTTTGGAGGGAACAAAACTGCCAAGTTTCACACCTTCTCTGGAGGTGAAAATTTCTCACGTTGGTAGCAAACCCAGGGATTGGTTTGGGGAGGGACAGGAGGGGGGAGAGCACTGGGGCTGGGTTTCCTTCCACTTTCATCTGCTCCTGCAAGGATGAAGGGGAAATATTGATTATCAGTTGCTCTGGAGCTGCAAAAATAGAGGGGGATGGAGCAGGGGACAAGGACAACCAGAGGGATGGCCATGGGATGGGCTCATTCCAACTTCTCTGCTGCTCCTGCCAGCCCCTGGTGCTTCCCCAGAACCTCTCCCTGCTGACTCCCAGTATTGTTTCAGCCACTTGAGCGCCGGAGGCAGGGAGGGGGTTAAATCCAAATCGATGTTAAACGCCAAATAAATAAATAAATAAATAATAAATAAAGGCGGTTGCGGGGTGGGGTACACCCGTGTCTGGCAGGCCTGCACCCCCCTNCCCCCCTGGATCCCCCCCCCCCCCGGGAGCACTTGGATTGCTTTTTTTGATGGCTTCTAAATAGAGGCGCCCGATCGCATCTGCGAGGAAAATGAAACAGATTTCATTTTTCACACGCGGCACAATGGCCGCGCTGACAAAAGAGGGAAGGCGGCCCATTGTCCTGCTCTGCATCTTCACATCCTACCTCTGTCCCCCGAATTAACCCCTTTCACCTCCGCCTTTGTGGCGACACCGCTCCGGAGCTGCTGAACAAAGGCGGCAGAAAGGCCTCGCCGTGTCCGGGGGTGGGCGGCGCGGAGCGGGGACGTGTTGGTGTCCCTCGGGTGGGTGTCCCTCCTCTGCCTCCTTGTCCCTTTCCCAGCAGGTCCTTCTCCTTCAGGTCCTACCTGCCTCCCTCCTGGGGGCTGAGACCTGCTGCACCAAGACCCAGAGCTGTGGTGACCCCATTAAGCACAAATTTCATTTGCGCTTTGAGGGCTTTTTTTGTTTCTTCCTCAGCTTTTTATTCCCAGTGATGGTTTGGCTTATCGTGCTTAGATCCCAGCAGTGCAAAGCCACAAAGCTAAGGAGGGGGAAAGAGCGAAGTGCTTTCGGGCAAAGCTCAGGGATTTCGGGGTTGGTTTTGGATCCCAGCTGTGTGCCTTCAAGGACAGGGCAGGACGGGCACAGCCAGGCCCAGCACGTGGGACAGCTGAGCTTTGATTCCATGGGCAAGCGATCGGAGAGATTTCAGCATTCCCCGGGGCTGGGGGAATCTCAGGATTTGTGTCCCCAGCCTGCTGTTTATCTCCTCGGGGTCTCGCTGCCGTGGTTTGTTCCCGCGGATCATTCTGGCTCCCGTCTATCTGACGAGCCCTTCTGCTCCAAGATGACACCGCCGCGATGATGCCTGCGATAATTCCCTGTCCCTGCAATCAATGCCCTCTCCTGCCTCCAGCCGCAGAGGGATTTTGAGATGAAAAAACTCACAGAAATCACACCCAGAGATTTGTTTTCCTCTTTGCAGCGGCCGCTCGTGCTGGGGTCCCACATGTCTTTGCTGCCTCCATGGACTTCCCTGCTGGGATGTCCCCTGAGATCGGGGCAGGGGAAGGACCAGATGAGGCTGATATTTTTGGAGGCATTTTGCTGCACTAGGATTTCCCTTCCCCACCCAGAAGGTCACTGCAGAGAGGCCAAGGAGCTGGCCTGCCCTGTCTTGGGTGGCACCGTGGCTGTGCCATCCCTGTCCCTGTGTGCTGCTGCCTTGTGCAGTTCCCAGCTGCAGCATCCCTTTAAATAGCGAGGGACTGCACTCCCACCCGGGGCCTGCACAAGGTTAGATAAGAGTATACAAACCACAATACTTGCCTTTTTTTTTTTTTTCTTTTTTTCCCCCTCTCTCTTTTTTTTTTTTTTTTATCTTTCCTTTTTTATTATCTTCTTATGGCTTTCGAATTATCTTCACAGACACTACATGAATTTAGTCAGGGCAGGTAAGGTCACTGGCAGACACAGTTGCTCATATTTATGTATATTCACCAGGCAAAGGAGATAAATGGGAAAACAGGCGCAGAGGGGGACGGGGAGGGAGGGAGGTCGTGGGGGGAGGATGGGATGCAGAGACCCCGGGGTGGGATGAGGATGAGGATGAGGATGAGGGTGAGGGTGAGGGTGAGGGTGAGGATGGTGAGGATGAGGGTGAGGGTGAGGGTGAGGATGGTGAGGGTGAGGATGAGGGTGA